>PVIY010016266.1:0-52018 GCA_004026745.1 Myrmecophaga tridactyla
CATTAAAGACAGATGAACCATTATGAGAGGCTTGTGCTTATTTTGTTAGTATTGGTGTGCTTGTTTATTGTTTCTTTTATTTGCTTTGTATTGCTTTTAAGGTAGGAAAGTCTGTTTGCCCATTAGAGTGCAAGATCAAGAAGAAAATAACTATTCTGATAGCACAACATAGAGAAAGATTTATAGCGAGAGTAAGATTCTTGAGAAAGCAGAGGAAGTAGAACAAGTATGAAGGATATGACTGTTAATAAAAATAGTGATATTTATTATTAATGTAAATGGAAAAGCAAATACTATGAGAAAGTGTACTTAAATTGGTAATTTGGGTAGTAGAAAGAAAAAGGAATTACTCCCTCTTTATTTTAAATTAAGAACAATAAAATACAAGTTTGGAGAGGGGGGACTGGAGGAAGAAATGTTGGAGGCTTAAAAAGAGAGGTGAGAGATTTTATGTTTTCACCTTAGGCTATGCTCCTAAATAGTCATTTTCTTTTTTAATTAATTAGGGGTAACATGTTGGAAATTTTTGAGAAGTGATGAAGTGGAAAGAAACTAAGATTTAAATCCCAGCTCTGTAACTGTATGTACCTGGGAAAACTATATAATCATTTTTCTCACAGCTTCTCTAACTATAAACTTGAATTTTATTTTCACCTTATTTCACTTTGAAGATTAAGATCAGATAGAAGCATAGGTTTTCTATCATGTCACCTCAAACTTTGTATGCTAAAATTCCATGTTCCTCTACGAAAATCAGAACCTTAAGAGTAGTTTAGAACAAATTGAGTCACTGATTTTTATGAAATTATTCATATCACTCTAAGTTCAAAATAAAGTTGTGCAGTGTGGAAATTTGTGATTCTGCAGAACTAGCACTAAAAGTGATACCATGAGTTGCTTCCACTCATTCCTAGATCCTTTAATTGGAAGTGATTCTCTTTTTCTCTTTCTTAACTGTTATTTTCCTCCCCCAACTCCAAGTAGATATGAATAGCTTTGGAATAATCTTTTCACTGTTATTTTCTGCTGAATTTTCTGCAAGATTGCTCTCCTTATAAGAAAATCATTGATGAGGGTAAGTGTAGAGTTAGTAGAAATATACTATATACCTTTGCTTCCTTAAGCTCTTACTCACCATTGTGAAACTAGCAGATGCTGAGCTAGAAGGAGACTGCAGCTTGCAGTCACTTCAGGACTTCAAGATTGGGTTCCCTACCACCTGAGAGCTCATAAGAGCTTACAGAGCCATGAAAAGAGTATTTAGTACAATGTGAACGCAAAAAAAGATTGGTCCAAATATTTATTTTTCTTGCTGTTCAGCACAATTCCTTACTTTACACTCAACTAAAGATCCCATCAATTTAAATAATGAGGCTAAAACCAACACAAAGTTCATTACTCTAAGCCAAAATGACTTTAGGCTAGAAGTGGCTTTAAAATGGATTAACCACCAATTTTATAACAGGTTGCCTAGCTGGTTTGGGAGCTGGTGGAAAGCAATGAACATAGAGGAAGACCTATTCTGATAACATTTCCAGATAATATAAATTAAAACAAATATACAAATACATAGCTATCAATACAAAATATGTCATATTAGTATCATTTAATTGATAAGAAGCTTAGTCTTGGGTAGTCATGGGATCACAGAGCTTATAAAATAGCAGTCAACCAAGTTCTCCATGCAACATTAGCCCTGAGAATTACGGTATTGCTATTCATTCACTAACTAGCCACACCAGTAGACATTTCTTGTGCAGGTTTTACATAAGAAAATTCAGTAAGTGTTTTATAGAATTGGTATACAAGTTTTGATAAATTTATAAGAATTATATAAGTTGTTGAAAGTCCTTTTGGGGATATAATTTATATGATTTTAAATAAAATTTTATACACAAATTGTTTTTAACAAATAATTCCACTTTGAGTTACTTTGGCTAGAAGCAGTTGTGTTGTTTTAACTTGTATATCACTTATTTCTAAGTAAACATCACTGTTTATATACCTCCCTATCTTTTTCCTCACAATAAAATGAAAAAAAAATTCTTCATCTCCCAGTGACCTTTGTCCTGTTAATTGTTGCAAACCACAGTATGGTGCCTAACACTAGTGAAGCACATGCTAAACTCTCAATTAGTGTTCTAGGAAACTAACTAAACCAAAGCATCTAAGCTTGATACATGGAAAATATGAAATTACAATATCATATTTGCTCTCTAGTTTGTTTTTCTCAACACAAGGTAAAAGGTTTCATAGGAAAGTGAACTAGCCATGACATAATTGCTTGTTTCAGCAAATGAATTGACCACTTACTATTTACACCAAGAGCTTGAAAGTATAAGTGCCAAAATAATACTGTTAATAAAGTAGCCAGTAATGATAATATCTGGGATATTCAAGAATAATGGTTCTTGTCTCTCTGTTGAGAACATATATTTATGTTTTACATATATTTAATGAAATTATTCATGTCTTAAGGAAAAACTTTACTTATTTGTCTTTATGTGATAAATAATACCTATAGTGCTTATGGTGTCATGAAAAATTCTAATTTTTTATACTAATATTAAATTATTAATTACCATCACTTAATTGGGGTATTCAAAGAAGCAGTCACCAAGATAGAACTGATTACAGAAGCAAAATATTTATGGGGGGAATGTCTGTGTAGGATAAAGATGAGGAATCAGGAGAACCCTCAGACCCTAATACGACACCTATGAAAGGGATGTAGAAGGATGATTGATAGGTTGAATCTCAGAATGCAGTACAGTTCTAAGATTTAGTGAGTTTGAGGGGAAGTCCCTGAGTCAAAGGTGCCAGTGAAGGATTCCAGGATCATGCAGAAATAGGATTCACTAGAACTGTATCTTCGTCATTCATTGCTGGAAGGATCCCAGGAAAAATCTGGCTGAAGTTCAAATTCATTGATGGATCCAGAGGGTGGCAGTTGAAGATGTAAATCAACTCTGCTGCAACCTGCAGCCAGTTTTACAGAAGGAGTATTAAATAGTTCAATTCCATATGTCACTACTTACAACAAACCTATGAATTATTATATAGATTGCAGTACCTTCAAACATTTTCAACAGCAACTCAATTCAATTCTGACTGTAACTAGCGGGCATGAAGACAGATTCCACTGATGGAGGGCAATCCTCCACTGGGCTGTTGTCATCCATGTATCAGCTACTACTTCAGGAGGGGAATATGCTATCCATACTTTTGACCAACTGGCTACAAATTTGGTGGTTTCTATTACCCTTCAGGCTGCTAATTCACTAGAATGACTCATAGAATTCACCGAAAATATTATACTTGCTATTATACTTTTATTAGAATGAAAAGGATACAAATAAGAACTGCATAAAGAGAGGTCTGGGAGGATTTCAAAGGTAAAACTTTCTTGTTCTCTCTACTTAGAGTCAGAATACATCAGCCTCCCAGCATCGACATGTACCTTCTCAGTCATTGAAGCTCACCCAAGCTCAGAGTGTCAGAGTTCATTTCCAAGGCATGATTGATAGAATAAAGGCCCATGTAGTTGAAATCTCCAGCCCCCTCTCCCCTAAGAGGGATTTTCTACTGATGTGATGTTTTATCCTAATCACATGATTGGTCTTCTTGGCATGGTCAGCTTCCCACATTATTACTACCAATGTGCAAGCAGGAGAACTAATTGGCATATGAACTAGCAAGGGTCATCTGTGAATAACAAAAGACACTTCTATCATTTGAAATACCAAAAATTTAGAGGTCATGCATACTTGGGAGTTGGGACAAAGGCCAGACCTCCTTTTCAAAGCTAAATTCATTACTATGCAATTTTCTACCATTATAATTCCATTTTGCATATGAAAAAACCTGAGAAACAGAGGTAACTAAATTTCCTAAGGTCATATCTCTAGTAACATTCAGCCAAGCTAAATGGATTTTCTTCATTTGGGGATTATTTTGTATATTCACTGACAAAATTCCACATATTTGTATAATGCCTTTGGTTAATTAAACAATCCATAATACAATCAGTAGATAATTTTGTTGCTGTAGATGTGACTATTTAGAGAATTTTATATCTCCATATGATTTTAACTTCCCTTTAACAGATACTGCACTTAGCAACAATGGAGTAGGAGAGATATTAAATGGGTGGAAATATCAGAAATTGCTTGTACTACTAAATAAAAATTCTAAAAATACTCAGAAAGATTAAAACTCACTTTTTTTGTTGAATTTCCAGCTGTCCTTTTATAGCAAGGTAATATAGACAATTCATTAGTTAAGGTAGCTGTTACAATACTACAAAGACTTCTTTTCTCTTAAAACTGAGATTCCCATTGTTGCTAAAAAAACAATATGGGCCATCTTACCAGGCTGATATCCTGAAAAATTAATGTTGATTTTTATTTTCCCAAGCTACACCCCTCAAAATCTGTGAGAACTTTGGCTATTGGAAAATATAGTGATACATGATGGCAGACCATCAAATACGGTTCTAATTTCTTTTAAACAATCACCTTAATTCCCTAGGTCTCCAGTTTCTCATCAATACCTAAAGGGAGTCAGGCTCTATCAGTAGTTTCCAAACATAAAGGATCATCAAAATCACCTGAGGAGATATATTTTTTTTTTATGTTAGACCCAAATGCAGCTAATCAAGTTAAATAGACTGGTGTGAAGCCAGGTGTATTAGTTTGCAAGCTGCCAGAATGCGATATACCGGAACTGGAACAGCTTTTTAAAAGGGGAATTTAATAAATTACAAGTTTAAAGTTTTAAAGAAGTTAAAGTTTCCAAATTAAAGCATCAATAAGAGGTTACCTTCACTCAAGAAAGGCTGATCTGTCAAGAACACCTCCGTCAGCTGGGTAGTCACCTGGCTGGCATCTGCTGGTCCCTTGCTCCTGGGCTCCATTGTTTTCAGCCTCTTTTCCTGTAGAGGCTTCTCACTTTGTTGCTCTGGGGCTGGCGTTCATCTCTTGGCTTTCCTTTGTTTTCCAGGTTCTGGCTTGCTGAATGTCTCATTGCGACGTCTGCTGGGCTCCAAGCACCTCCAAACATCTGGTTATCTGTGTCAGCTCTGTGCTCTGTCAGCTATGAGGCTTCTGTCATGTCTGACTCTCTCCAAAATGTTTCCTTTTTTAGAGCATTCCAGTAAACTAATCAAGACCTACCTAGAATGGGTGGAGTCACATCTCCATCCAATCCAATGATCATACCCACAATTGGATGTGTGACATCGCCATGGAGATAATCTAATTGAACGTTTCCAATTTACAGTATTGAATCAGGACTAAAAGAAACAGCTGCTCCCACATGATTGGATCAGGATTTAAACATGGCTTTTCTGGGGTGCATTATGCTTTCAAACTGGCACACCAGGAGATTTCCTAAAAGTGCAGGATGATAAAGCATGCTTGGTAATCATTGAACTAGATGACCCGCAATTGTAAAATTCTTGGAAAACTCTCTTTGATTACTTGATGTTAATATTTTAAAACCCTTTATAAAAATGTTTACATTTAGCTAAATGTAACATTTTTTAGCTTTTACTAAATGATCAAGACAAGAACTGAAATATTGCAATTTTTTGAGCCAAATGTTATTTAAAATATATTTTACATATTTATAACATAACATCATAAATGTAAATATTCAAATATAAAAGTAAACATTATAGCTGTTTTTACATATTAGGATAATGAAGATTTTTTTATTAAAATTACAAAACCTCATCTACAATGATATGTTAACTGATTACCATTAGAAACACGGCATTTATTAGAGAGCGAATTTTCATGGTGATGTGAGGGCAAAAGCTTGTTTTCAAGTGGGCATCGTGCATGGGGAAACAGTCTACAATTTCAGTTGAATGATATTTTTAATTTAGGTTTTTCTATTTTCATATATCAGCAATAGATTACTACTTCATGTTCCAATTACTCACAACACTTATCTGTAAATGGAATTCAAAAGCATGGTGTGAGTATAATGTGCTGCCAGCACAAGCAGAGACACAATTGCAACTGCTTCTATCTCACTTTATGTCAACATGTTCATTCATTATAGGAAAAAAAATCACCCAAAAAATGTGATTAAACCTTATCATAGCAGCTAACATTTCCTATTTTTGCGTAGCATTTCAAACATTACAAACCTTACAAGCTGATTCAGGTAGCAGTTAAGCATATTGTGGGAACATTTTTCAACGTACATAAACAAGACACTGGGTTCTGTCATCTTTGTTTCTGTCTCCATACAAAATTGCAGGTGTAGAAGAAAGAAATCTATACAGTTTTTTCTTTTGTTTTTCAGAGTCATACGAGCACTGCTTAAAGCCCCTCAAATAGTTGTATTAGGTTAACATAAGAATGCTTAATAACTTCTACCAGCTCCCAATTGCTGTCACTGAAAATTTTCTCCCCATGTGTATATGCCTGCACATTATTTTAATCCAGAATTTAGCATTTCCTTATAAAAAAGATTATAGAAACACTCCCGTCGTGGTAATTATTTGACCACACACCCTATTCTACACTGAAATATGGAGTGTATTGACAATGAAATAGGAACATGAAGGAACAAAAATTAGTCCATCGTTCTAGAGATTATAAGGGAAAATATTTTCAAAAATGTATTTGGAGGTACAAGAGTAGTTCTTGGTAGAATTCTCGCCTGCCGTGCAGGAGACAAGGTATCTTTGCTTTAAATCATAGACGTATGAATATATTTAAAACTTACCAATTTATCTCTCTTTCCAAGTCCATTTCTCTGAAGTGACCAATATTTAGTGCTGAGTGTGAGCCCTCTCAACACTTTTATAATATTCGTAATGTAAAAATGTAGACATTTTGAAATTTTCATATTTATTTTAACATAAATTACTCATAATCTATGTAAAAAACTTGCGTAGTAACTAGCTTTTTGTCATTTAACCAAAACTTCCGAAGATAAACTGACTCTTCAAAAATGTAGTTATAATTATTACAAACATTTCTGTATATGGTTTTAAAATTCAAATATATTACTTGTCTTAAAATGAAAAGAAGCTGTCCCCTGCCTTAATGTTCCTTGGGTTTAAAATCACATAACCCACAGAAAATTGCTTTTAACTTTTAACACATTCATTCATTCACCAAATATTTGTGGAGTACCAGGTGTTTTTTTTTTTTTTTTTTTTTGCACATGGGACAGTGTATGAAAGAGAATAAAACACATTTCCTTTCTTCAAGGACTTCACATTCCAGGAAGGGAGACAGCACAAAAAGAAGACAAAGAAACGAAAACTGTTAATAACTTATTATGTCAATCGTGATTTGGTGATAAAAATACTAACGAGGGCTCAATGCCTTCATATTAAAAAATACTTTTGTGACTATTTCTTGATTTTCAGTATTAAAGATTGTTTATTGTCTTCCTATTTTGGAAATGGAAATTTATGTAGCTAACATTACATTCCCCTTCCTATACACACACACACACACACATGCATGCACGCACACATGCACACAATTTTGTGTTAAAATTATGGTCATGATTCATTGTTATGGCTGCAGATTTATTCAAAGAAAAGAATTAGGATTGCATTGCTTTTATTGAACAACCCTCTTATTGTTTGAATTCATAATTGCAATTTTTCCTTTCTTTTTTTTTCTAACCTCCCTTGAATGTGTGTATGGGAATGTGTATATGGGAGGTGTAAATGTGAAAACACTCAAGATTTTCAACAGAAAGTGGTTGGGAGAGCAGATTTCAAAACCAAAACTTTCCAGGAGACTCAAGGTGCAGGCATTTCATGAAAGCCAACACCAATGCTCTCCCAGTTGCCTGCAGTACCAAAGTGGGTGAATTGGAGGAGTTTGCAACAAATCCACTGCAAACTTTATAACTGTTGCCTGTCCTTGCACTTGGCCATTGCTCCTTTTCCATTGGCAGTTTCTAGCCTAGGTTTCTGCTGGCAAGAGAGTCTGGGAAATTTAGTTTACAATTTTCTTCTTTGGATGCATAGAGGAATGTGGGAGTGAGAGGTATGATGTTAAACAATCCAGCAAAGGCATACATTAGCAAAATTTGGCATAACTATACACTATTTTTTATCCTACCATCACACACGGTCAAAGACATACTGAGTATAAGTTTTCATTTTAGGATCTTCTAAGCTCCAGGTTTTCAAAATTCCACAGGTATGCCCTTTGGTGTAGATATTTTTTTTTTACCCTTGATTTGGTTGGATTTGTTTGTTTTAATTCTTTGGACTAGGCACTAGTACGAGCCTTGTGATCTGGAAACTCATGCTTTTCAATTTTGATAAATTACCTTATATATTTTTCTTTGATAATGTCCCACAACATTTCACTGTGAGTTTTTCAGAAGTTCTTATTACTTAGATATTTGATTTATTGGATGGTGTTTCAGTTTGCTAAAGATGCCAGAATGCAATATAACAGAAATAGGTTAGCTTTCTCAGTGGGGTGTTATTAGATTACAATTTTACAGTTCTAAAGTCCAAGGAAATGTCCAAATTAGATATCAAGAAGAAGATACCTTCTCCGTGGAAAAGCTAAAAACCGGTATCTGGGATTCACATGGGAAGGCCCATAGCAACGTCTGCTGGTCCTTCTCTCCAGGCCTGGTTTCAATGGCTCTCTTTCTCCTCCAGAAGACTTTCTCTGGATTTCATCTCTTAGCTGCTTTATCAGCTCTC
This sequence comes from Myrmecophaga tridactyla, assembly GCA_004026745.1. Taxonomy (NCBI): domain Eukaryota; kingdom Metazoa; phylum Chordata; class Mammalia; order Pilosa; family Myrmecophagidae; genus Myrmecophaga; species Myrmecophaga tridactyla. The sequence goes on from PVIY010016266.1 coordinate 8,705, forward strand.
TGAGTTTGTCTTTTACCTGTTTTTTATCCTCTCATAGAGGACTCCAGCAAGGGAATTAAGATCCTCCATGAATGGACTCGTTCACATATCCTTGGAAACAGCCTAATCAAAAGTTTCCACCTTCAATAGGTTCGTCCCCACAAGAGTGAATTAAAATAACTGGCTTTTCTGGGGTATATAACAGCTCCAAGAACAGCACTGATAGGTATCTATTCTTTCTCTATGTTTTACATTAGTTAGTTGTTTTTTTTTTTTTCTACTTTCTGCAAGAATGTTTTCTTTTATCTTCTAGTCTTTCTACATGTGCTTTTTAAATCACCTTTTTAATTTCCAAAAGTGAGTACTTATGCATTTTTAATATTTCCACATTATAGCATTTTTTTTGTTTTTCTTATAGATGCAGTATCTTCTCAAAGTTTTTGGCAGATAGACTATAATCCCATTGAAAATCTCCATTGTTCTTAAATTTGCACAATTTTTTTATGTTTGTTTCTTGTGATATGTCTTTTATGTGGAAGGATTTATCATAATGTCTGTTGATTTTAATCATTAATTTAGCAATGAGGCATTAAAACGGTTTCCAAAAATCTGTGAACTGGATGGAAAGTTTTGACATATAGACCCTTGCATTGGAGGGCATCAAATTGAGGTGTTTACCCTTAAGGCAAGTGATTTCCCAGAGAAGGATGCACCTATTTCCTGCATAGGGGCTATTTTCCGGTTTCATTTGAATTAATTATTAATTAGGAATATTAATTTTGGGATCACTTGCTTATTTCTCAGTCTATTTTTTATTTTTGTCTTTGTTTATGGTGAACTTCAATGTTTTTTTTTTTTCATTTCATGTGCCAAGTATTTTCACCTATGACTCTTGGCTCCTCTCACTTGCTACAAAAGTAGTCTTTTCTGAATTTAAGGAAAGATTTATACTAATTTAAAAGTATTTATTGTTCTATTTTTTAATACAATTTTTTCCATCTAGAAGGATCTCTGTTTCATACCTTCAGAGAAATTGCCAAGTTAAGCTACCACTAATTAATAAATTCAACATCTTTTTCCAAAAATTTGAAAAGGTAACTTTGTCAAGTGTTAAGCTTCAATATATTATTGCACAATTTAATAAAGACCTCAACATATTATTGCAAAATTTGGTGTTTTTCCTTAATATTTTAATCATTTTTGATGTTTAGAAATGACAACAACAATGTTAAGAAATATCAATATACAATTTTTTAGCAGCATCATATCAGGAAACTTTAACATTATATATAAAAATTCTTACTTCACTTATCTTCCTTTTGAAACTTTCTATATTCTATTCTCAGATAATTTTTCCACCCATGTGAATTGCTTCAGGAAGAAAGGAGAACAAATGGTGAGGACAAAAATGCTAAATATCCACAAGAGTAGTATTTATTTTCCTATCTTAGAAGCTTTTGCCTTTTATAGTATAAATTAAGCAACTAATCAGGAAATATCTCTTTGAGTGTATTTTTCCCTATTAATATGACTGTTAATTTGGAAATGCTTAGTATCTTAAAACTAAAGTTTTTCTTTAGGCAATAAATAATAATAATAATAATACTTACTGAGTGTGCTGGTATGAAAGGATGTATAGACTCTAGAAAAATCATGTTTTAATAAAAATTCCATTTCATAAAGGCAGAATAATCTGTATTCAATACTGTATGTTTGAAACTGTAATCAGATCATCTCCCTGGAGATGTGATTTAATCAAGAGTGGTTGTTAAGCTGGATTAGGTGACGACATGTCTTCACCCATTTGGGTGGGTCTTGATAAGTTTCTGGAGTCCTATAAAAGAGGAGACATTTTGGAGAATGAAGGAGATTCAGAGAGAGCAGAGCAGAATGACATAGCCACGAGAAGCAGAGTCACCAGCCAGTGACCTTTGGAGATGAAGAAGGAAAATGCCTCCCGAGGAACTTCATGAAACCGGAAGCCAGGAGAGAAAGCTAGCAGATGACACTGCATTCACCATGTGCACTTCCAGCTGAGAGAGAAGCTCTGTGTTCCCCATGTGCCTTCTCACTTGAGAGAGAAACCCTGAACTTCATTGGCCTTCTTGAACCAAGGTATCTTTCCCTGGATGCCTTAGATTGGACATTTCTATAGACATGTTTTAATTGGAACATTTCTCAGCCTTAGAACAATAAACTAGCAACTTATTAAATTCTCTTTTTTAAAAGCCATTCTGTTTCTGGTATATTGCATTCTGGCAGTTAGCAAACTAGAACACTGAGGAATTACTATTTTCCAGGTAATATGTTAAACACTTCACATGTATTATTTGTTTACATCTCACAAAATCTCATGAGGTAGGTTATTTACTCATTTGTCAGATCAAGAAATTTTTGCTCCTTCTTTTGTTTCTTTTTCTTAATCTGTAACTTTATTTATTTGTACTAGGATGATCTGGCATGTACTCATCATTTTGTTTTATTTCTACATGCATTTTGCCCTGTTCTGTGAGTAGATTCCATTTGCTCATCTCAAATCCCAATCCTGTCCTCTGTGATACAAATTTTTCTTTTTAGGCCAAGAATGAATTGGTTTTTGTTTTAAGTTAAATATACTTGAGAATTCTCCTTCATTTTAATTGAATTTCTCTTCTGTCTATTCTGCTAGCTATCAATATAACCATAGCACCCAATATTTATTGATTATTTAATTACTTCCAGGTACCATTGTAAGTGCTTCACATGAATTACGTTGCTTATATTGCATATTGATCATTAAGTTAGGTGTAATTATTGTACTAAAATTAAAGATGGAGAAACTGAGGCACAGAGAGGATAAGTAACTTGGCTAGCATCACCCAGACATAATAGGTGATGCTGAGGAAAAAACCATGAAACCTGCCTTAAGTCCATGAGCTTGAAAAAATTACATTCACCTATTTCTGGAGGAGCCAGTTGTTCTCCCTCAAATCACTGAATTCTCTTACATTATTTAACTTTTTTTCCTATACAGATTTATTTTTTCTGTCTCAATACTCACTGAAATAGAAAAGTCACAGGGGAAAATAGGATGTTAGTGAGTCAGTGACTAATTTGCTATCTGTACCAATCTTTCCTGTATCAGTTGATTATTATGTTCAAGTGCCAATTACCAAGCCTGGCTCTATATCAAAACCAGTGTGTGTTCTTTTAGGCCCAAACACAATTAATTAAAATGCCTTTGTAATTTAGGCAATTGCCAAGACCTTACCTGGCTGGTATTATAAGAGAAAGCTGCTCTCCCCATACTGGAATTGTGCACAGCCAGTACAACTCAGTCTCTGAAGGCAGTTGCAGGCAAAGGCTCAGGCATACGTGGCCAGTCATGTACTTTAGTGTTCTAGTCTGCTAGCTGCCAGAATGCAATATGACCGAAACAGAATGGCTTTTAAAAAGGAGAATTTAATAAGTTGCTAGTTTGCAGTTCTAAGGCCGAGAAAATGTCCCAATTAAAGCAAGTCTATATAGAAATGTTCAACCTAAGGCATCCAGGGAAAGATACCTTGATTCAAAAAGGTTGATGAAGTTCAACGTTGCTGTCTCAAATGAGAAGGCTCATGGCGAATACAGTCAAGGCTTCTCTCTCTCAGCTGGAAGGGCACGGGGTGAACACGGTGTCATCTGCTAGCTTTCTCTCCTGGCTTCTGGTTTTGTGAAGCTCCCCAGGAGGCATTTTCCTTCTTCATCTCCAAAGGTCACTGGCTCGTGGACTCTCTGCTTCATGGTGCTGCGGCATTCTCTGCTCTCTCTGAATCTCTCATTCTCCAAAATGTTTCCTCTTTTATAGGACTCCAGTCCCAGTCAAGATCCACCCAGATGGACGGAGACACATCTCCCCTAATCCAGCTTTAACAACTACTCTTGATTGCGTTACATCTCCAGGGAGATGATCTAATTGCAGATTCAAACATACAGTATTGAATAGGGACTGTTTTGCCTTTACAAAACGGGATTTTGATTAAAACATGGCTTCGCTAGGGTACACACATCCTTTCAAACCAACACGTTAAGCATAACTGCATTCCCTGTTTAGACCCTTCATTCAGAGGCTTTTTTATCAAGGAGCCTTCAGATGAGGCCTTCTGCAAGTGTCTCTGCTGAGACCTTCTTATGAGGGGAAGAGGGACTCTTGAAGATACTTTACTCCATTCTGACTTAGTACTCAGTACTTTTCCAGTCCTGCCATTCCCCTCTACATCCCCTGATCCCCAGGGCTATGAAACAACAGAGTCTGGGGATTTTTCAGTAATGAGATAATTCCCTCATTGCATTGATACATCTGACCTGTGCCAGGCATCTTTCTGTGGGGAAAGAATGGAACTCATGGAAGGTCAGTTCTTTTTTTCTGTTTAGCCTCTTGCTTATACTATTGCAGTAAATGCTTAAAGGCTTGACTGCTACTTTCCATTCTGCTTGTTGTATTAATTGACCACCTCCACACCTAGTTGCTCAGCTTTCCCAGATCAGCTTGTTCCAACTCAGCCCTCTCCAACTCAGCTCTTGACACAGTTAAGAGTGACTGGAAATCACTTACATATTAAGCAAGAGACATATGCCCATAGATAAGTGTACTGCTATAGCAGCTCTCTAATCAGAGAGTCGTCTAGTTATTCTTTCTGCCTTGCCACCTTTAGTGCCTATTTAAAGCAGCTTTCTGGTCTAAGATGTCTAATATTCCATCCCTCATGTTAAAATCCCAACAGAATACAGGAGAAGTGATGAAGTGTTAAAAGGGATTTCTTCGAATCTCCCACTATCAGTTTCTCCTGATATTTCTTCATCATTCTGGCTAGAATGTTGTCACACTGTTGTATCTATTTGCAGTTTGTGTGTGTGTGTGTGTGTGTGTGTGTGTATTATGTGTATGCAAATGTACACATTTGTCTTGAGAAAATTTCCATACCTCAAGAGCATAGGATTTTGTTCTTAAGTAATTAACTTTGATTTTTTCACAATCTACCCCTTTGGCAGGCAAGCTATCAATGGGAAATGGGTATACTGATTCTCATACATTAAAACATTCAATTTCCCTACAAGAAAAACACTCCCAGCATTTCACCCAGTTAACCAGCTCAAAGTCCAGGATGTTAGCTTCCTATGTTTATCTCTCCATCTGCAGCATAGATGGCATCTTGTAGTCACTGACTGAAAATAATAGACAAGTCCGTTGTCCTCAAAAATGCTGACTATACAATAGAGAAGAAATAGTAAATCTGTAATAAAAATTCTCATTTAGAGGATTACACTGAAAATACTAGTCCATAGCTTTTACCAAACACAGCTGCACAGGCATAACACAAACGCCTTCCCTGGGTTGTTGCTTTCCGGAGGCATCCCTTGGCATTATTCACATGCCTATAAGTAAAATGGATGATGCAGAGGAAATCCAGATTTCCTGAGGGATACAGCATTAGCATCCTAATTCTTGATGTAAAGATCAGAAAACTTGTTTTAAGGTCATTGCAGTCACCAGCTGTTGTAGGGCTGGAAGAGAGTTTCCTTTGCAAAATACCCTCCTCAAATATGATAGGGTATATAGTTTTTGCTTCTTAAAAAAAGCCCTTTATAGAGTAGCATCAGGGTTACACAACTTAAGGTATATATCACCTTGGTGAGAGATCCAGTACCTAAGTGAGACATTTATAATATTTTGGAAAATGTCTGTTTTGTATGTTTTTCAAAGACCTTTAGAAAATATAATAAAGAGGGTACAGAACAAGAAGTCAGAAAATGTACTTTCAAGTTTCTACATATATAATTGCTAGATATTTGGCTTTGAACAAGTAACAGACACTCTTTAGCTTAATTTTGCCTTCTTTAAAATGCTATTAACCTCTTCAAGGAATAAACGAGATAATACAAATGAAATTGCTTTGTGTATTGTAAAATAGACTATTATTTGAGGTATTATTTTTGTGACAGCAATCACTGAATGGCACCTAATATAATAGAACATTTTCTTTACACAAAGTATGTCATAAAATTTAAAAAATATGTGTAATGGGATGAGCCTGCTGTCACATACTGTGAATTGCTTAAGAGATACTTCTATGAGGACTTGGCATTGCTATTCTTTCAATGTCAAATACATTACTGTGGCTACATTATAGGGCCTCGTTTTGGGGACATCTTTAATAAACTTCACATATAATGAATATGTACATATATATATAATTTTCCCTTTTGTATCAAATATGCAGAGTGTCAGTTTCTTAAAATTTAAAGGGAAATTGTAATTTATTATAGGCATAAATTCTTATCAAAGATTCTGTGCCCCTGTTTAAAAAGCCCTGAAGACTCAGTTCAAAAATGTTCCATGGTGGCTGATGAAGGTGTACAAAAACATTCTGAATATTAGGGAAAGTCTGAGGCAGACACAAATGTCCAAGTCTCTACACCCTACTGTGCAGATGGATTTTTCACCCTGATATGAGCTCATAACAAGCCATATTCATGTATCTAGGTCTCTAGCCCAAGGAAAATTTTTCATTATCAAGAACCAGTGTCAAAACACTGGCATCAGTTTAGTAAAATGAAGACAACAAAGCCAAATTTTCAACCACACTGACAGAAATGATGGGTTGGCCACATAGATATTACTTCTGTATAAGAAGACATTAGACCACTAAAGAATGACTCACTTTCATATAACCCATGTAAGTATGTGGGTGTGTATGAATTTATTTGTGTATTTACATATACCACATACCCACACATATGTATATTATATGTATATGTACATATATATGTATATATAATCATCATTATACTTATGCAATGAGAAGTTCTAGTTTGCTAGCTATCAGAATGCAATATACCAGAAACTGAATGGCTTTTAAAAAGAGGAATTTAATAAGTTGCTAGTTTACAGTTCTAAGGCCAAGAAAACATCCCAATTATAAGTCTATAGAAATGTCCAATCTAAGTCATCCAGGGAAAGATACCTGGGTTCAAGAAGGCTGACGAAGTTCAGGGTTTTTCTCTCTCAAGTGAAAAGGCACATGGCAAAAACAGTCAGCATTTCTCTCTCATCTGGAAGGGCACATGGCAAACACAGCATCATCTGCTAGCTTTCTCTCATGAAGCTCCCCGGGAGGTGTTTTCCTTCTTCATCTCCAGAAGTCACTGGTTGGTAGACTCTGCTTCTCATGGCTATGTCGTTCTGCTCTCTCAGAATCTCTCACTTTCTCCAAAACGTTTCCTCTTTTGTAGGATTCCAATAAACTAATCAAGACCCATGTGAAAGGGGGGAGACACATCTCCACCTAATCCAGTTTAATAACCCCTCTTGACTGAGTCACATCTCCTGAGAGATGACCTAATTATAGTTTCAAACATACAGTACTGAATATGTATTAGAAGAAATGGCTGCCTTTACAAAATGGGATTAGGATTGAAACATAGCTTTTTTAGGGTCCATACATCCTTTCAAACCAGCATATTCCACCCTCTGGACCCTAAAAAAGACATGTTTTCCCCATATACAAACTATATTCATTCCATCACAAATCAGAAATCCTTAAACCATTTCAGTATCAATACAAATGAAATACAAAGTTAGAAACAGTACAAACTCCTATCAAAATTAGTTACAAGCATGGTCTGTTCTAAGGCAAAATTCTCCCCTGACTCTGGACCTATAAAAACTCAAAACAAGTTATTTGTTGCCAACATACAAAGGAGGAACATTCATAGGATACATATACACAGTTCCATAGGGTGGAAGGAACACAGAGGTCACTGAACCCATACAGTTTCAAAACCCCTCAGGGCAAAGTCCATCAGATTTCAAAGTCTGAGAGTCATTTATCTTCAGGGCTTTAGAAAGCCACAGTCCCACCCTTTCCAAGGGCCTATGCAGAGGCCTGCTTTTCTCTGAATGCAACCTTGGGGGACATTGGGGAACCAGCTTTGTCTCGGCTCCACCCTCTTGAAGGATCAGGGCTGCATCCAGGCTCTCTGCCATCTCCGGGGAACATGATCAAAACCTCCATGTGGTGGCAACCAGGTTCTCCCCAAACCCCAAGGAATGTGCTTCACCCTCTCTAAGGCCTGACTTGTCCACTGCAATGAGGTGGAAGTCTCATCCTCTGCTTTTGGGGCAAACTCCCACTCTCCACATGCTTGAGTAGGTATGCTGCCCTAGCCCAAGGATTCTTGACTTCAGACCCCAGCCTCCATGGTTTTTCCTCTGAAGTTATTTTTCCTCCAATGTGTCCTTTCCCTGTCCCTCTCAGTCACAATGGGCAGTGGTTCCCTTTGCACAGATCCCGCAACACTTTCATTGACTTTCTATGCAGTAGCCTCGGATTGTGCCCATCAGACATAAGGGGTTTCCACAAATCCTATCTGGATAACTCCAGGTCTGATTCTGGCTTTCTCTGAAATGGTCATATGGGGTACTATTCTCTGGGGTCTCCTTTCCTGGAAGGCCAGAATTTTCCAGAACGTCAATTTCTGGTTTCTTTGTACCCAAGAGTTCAGTTCTCAGTTTATCTCCTTCTTGTCACATTTCACTATAAGCTGTGAAGAGAAACCAGGATGCACTTTCCACATTTAATTTGGAAATCTCTACTGCTAAATATCCATGTTCATGGCTTTTAAAATTTGTCTTCCAGCCAAAGCCACTAGTCAGTTTTGCCAGAATATCTGCCATTTTAAAGAAAAGATCACCTTCCTTCCAGTCTGCAATAACACATGCCTCATTTCTGTCTAGACTCTGGTCACGGAATTCTTTAGAGTCCACATTTCTACCAACAGTCTCTTCAATGCGTTCTAGGTCAAGCTCCTCACAAGTCCTCCAGAATCTTCTCCTTATCCATTTAAAAAGCTGTTTCAACATATTTGTTATTTGCAAACCATGGCAGCACCGCATTCCCAGTACCAAAATCTGTTCTAGTTTGCTAGCTGCCAGAATGCAGTAGTTCTAAGGAAAACTTAGAACAGAAGTCTACGAACATTCCCATCACTACCTAACCTACACATTCATTTTTACATACATAGAGATGAGGAATATTAGTCTTCTTATGTCTTTATCTTCAATTTATCCATATTTAATTCTCCTTATTACCCAAGTAGGATACTATCACTCTTTTCTGCACTTTTCTTTCTTCACTTAAAGTAGATTATGTATGTATACTATGTATATATTTCTCATTCTTTTATATATATATATACATATATATATCATTTCTATTTTATGGTGATCATAATATTTTAACAATTCCTTTCTTGACAAACATTAGCTTATTAACACAATTTAATAGTGAAAAGTTACTTCTATAGAAACCATCTACATAAGTAATTTCCCACATGTGAAAGCATGTAGACATTCTGGTTAAAAGGTTTTATACATTTATAATTTTAATAGCTACTGTCAAATTTCCATTTGTAGATTGTACAATTTACTATACAAATGGAAATTGAAGAAAATGTCAGGCAGTCCATAGCCTTAAGTCCAAAGCCTTATCAACAAAATGGTTAATCTCACTATGGATTTTTTGTCAATCTATTGTGTATGAGACAGGGATATTTTGGTAGAAGAGAAGTGGGGCCCAGCTCAGGTAGAAACACTCCCTCAAGAAATTCAGACTTCAGGGTCTGGAAAACTGAAGCAATTAAAGCCAGCATATAACCTCTCCTCTGTCTCAACCATGCCTCCAGCAGGGAGAGTCTGCTGAAGTTAAAAGCACCATATTATTTTATGCTCATGGGATCTGTAGGCAGACAAAGCCACATCTGAGCAGGACAAGAAAAACACAGAGTCTAGAGGCTTCATAGGAAAGTCTTTCAACCTGCTGGTTCTCACCCTCAGGAAAAACTGATGCAAGTGACTCTTTCCTCCTGAGAGGAAGCCAGTTTGGTCTGGGAAAATCTGACTAGGAACTATAGTACCTAAGTAGACCCTCCTAAGGAAAAAAAAAAAAAGTCACCATATAGGGCAAGAAACAAAAGACACAAGAACTGAAAATTTCTGATCTGTTAAACAAAAAAATCTATGCTAGAGGTCTAGAATAAACTGAACTAAAATGTCAAAGAACAGATAGACAACAAAGTCATCCAGCAAGAAAATCCTAGGTAAAAAAGTGAAAACAATCTCCAGAAAAAACTAATTAAGGAAATTAAATGTCTCAATGCCAGCAAAAAATAAAGAATCATACATGGAAAATTGAAGATATGGCAAGTCAAAGGAACAAATCAACAATTCAAATGGGATACAGGAGTTGAAACAATTGATTCAGGATGTTCAAACAGACATGGAAAATCACATCAAAAATCAAACCAATGATTTGAAGGAGGATATAAAGACAGCAAGGGAAGAACAATACAAAGAAACTGAAAATCTGAAAAAGCAAATCACAGAACTTATGGGAAAGAAAGGCACAGTAGAAGAGATGGAAAAAAAAAAGGAAGCCTACAATATTAGATTTCAAGAGGCAGAAGATAAGATTAGTGAGCTGGAAGATGGAACATCTGAAATCCAACAAGCAAAAGAAAATATAGGGAAAAGAATGGAAAAATATAAGCAGGGACTCAGGGAATTAAGGACAACATGAATCTCATGAATATATGCATTGCTGGTGCCCCAGAAGGAGAAAAGAAGGGAGAAGGAGGAGAAAATCTAATGGAGGAAATTATCACTGAAAATTTCCCAACTCATAGGAAAGACTTAAAATTACAGAGCCAAGAAGTGCAGCATATCCCAAACAGAATAGATCCAAATAGATGTACTCTAAGACACTTACTAATTAGAATGTCAGATGTCAAAGAGAAAGAGAGAATTTTGAAAGCAGCAAGGGAAAAGCAATCCATCACATACAAGGGAAACCCAATAAGACTATGTGTAGATTTCTCAACAGAAACCATGGAGGTGAGAAAACAGTGATATGATATATTTAAGATACTAAAATAGAAAAACTGCCAACCAAGAATTCTATATCACGCAAAGTTGTTCTTCAAAAATGAGGAGAAAATGAAAACATCGTCAGACAAAACATCACTGAGAGAATTTGTGACCAAGAGCCTGACTCTGCAAGAAATACTAAAGGAAGTGCTAGAGATAGATAGGAAAAAACAGGAGAGAGAGGTGTGGAGCAAGTGTAGAAATGAAGACTATCAGTAAAGGTAAAAAGAAGAAAAATGAGATATGACATATAAAATCCAAAAGACAAAATGGTAGAAAAAAGTACTGCCCTTACAGTAATAATAATAAATGTTAATGGATTAAACTCCCCAATCAAAAGGCATAGATAGGCAGAATAGATTAAAAAACAGGACCCATCTATATGCTATCTACAGGAGACGTATTTTAGACCCAAGAATAAACATAGGCTGAAAGTGAAAGGTTGGGAAAAGATATTTCATGCAAACAACAATCAGAAAAGAGCAGGAGTAGCTATACTTATATCCAACAAATTAGATTTCAAATGTAAAACAATTAAAAGAGACAAAGAAGAACACTGCATATTAATAAAAAGAACACTTTAATAAGAAAACATAATAATCATAAATATTTATGCACCAAGCCAGAGTGCTCCAAAATACATAAGGCAAACACTGAAAAGAGAAATAGACACATCTACAATAATAGTTGGAGATTTCTATTCCCCACTCTCATCAATGGACAGAACATCTAGACAGGGTATCAATAAAGAAACAGAGAATTTGAATAATACAATAAACAAACTAGACTTAACAGACATTTATAGAACATTACACCCCACAACAGTAGGATATACCTTTTTCTCAAGTGCTCATGGATCATTCTAAAGGATAGACCATATGCTGGGTCACAAAGCAAGTTTTAATAAATTTAAAAAGATTGAAATCACACTAAACACTTTCTCAGATCATAAAGGAATGAAGTTGGAAATCAATAATAGGCAGAGGGCCAGAAAATTCAAAAATATATGGAGGCTCAACAACACACTCTTAAACAACCAGTGGGTCAAGGAAGAAACTACAGGAGAAATTAGTAAATATTTCAAGGCAAATGAAAATGAAAACAGAATATATCAAAATTTATGGGACGCAACAAAGGCAGTGCTGAGAGAGAAATTTATTGCCCTAAATGCTTATATCAAAAGAGAAGAAAGAGTGGGTAGGTCATGATGGCTCAGCAGGCAGGCTTCTCACCTGCCATGCCAGAGACCTGGGTTCAATTCCTGGTGCCTGCTCACATAAAAGAAAAAAGAAAAAGAAGAAAGAGCAAAAATTGAGGAATTAATGGCTCCCTTGGAATAACCAGAGAAAGAAAGGCAAGCTAACCTCAAAGCAAGCAAAAGGAAAGAAATAACAAAGATTAGAGCAGAAATAAATTAAATTGAGAACATGAAAATAATTGAGAAAATCAACAAAACCAAAAGTTGGTTCTATGAGAAAATCAATAAGATTGATGGACCCTTAGCAAGGTTGACAAAAAGAAGAAGAGTGAGGATGCAAACAAATAAAATCAGAAATGGAAGAGGAGACATAATCACTGACCCCACAAAAATAAAGGAGGTAGTGAGAGGATACTATGAACAACTTTATGCTAATAAACTAGACAGCATAGATGAAATGGACAACTTCCTAGAAAGGCATGAACAACCAATATTGACTTGAGAATGAGTAGACGACCTCAACAAACCAATCACAAGTAAAGAAATTGAATTAGTCGTCAAGAAGCTCCCCAAAAAGAAAAGTCCAGGACCAGATGGCTTCACATGTGAATTCTAAAAAACATTCAAGGAAGAATTATACAAAACATTCAAGGAAGAATTTGAAGAGTTGAGCAATCCTACTCAAACTCTTCAAAAAAATTGAACAGGAGAGAAGACTACCTAACTCATTCTATGAAGCCAACATCACCCTCATACCAAATCCAGACAAAGATACTACAAGAAAATAAAATTACAGACCACTCTCTAATGAATACAGGTGCAAAAATCCTCAACAAAATTCTTGCAAATCGAATCCAGCAGTACATTAAAAGAATAATACACCATAACCAAGTAGGATTCATCCCAGGTATGCAAGGATGGTTCAACATAAGAAAATCAATTAACGTAACACACCATATCAACAAATCAAAGCAGAAAAACCATGTGAATATCACAATTGATGCAGAAAAGGCATTTGACAAAATTCAACATCCTTTCTTGTTGAAAACACTTCAAAAGATAGGAATAGAAGGGGACTTCCTCAACATGATAAAGGAAATACATGAAAAACCCACAGCTAGCATCATCCTGAATGGGGAAAAACTGAAAACTTTCCCCCTAAGATCAGGAACAAGACAAGGATGTCCACTGTCACCACTGTTATTCAACATTGTGTTGGAAGTTCTAACCAGAGCAATTAGATTAAAAAAAAAAGAAATACAAGGCATCAAAATTGGAAAGAAAGAAGTAAAACTCTCACTGTTTGCAGATGATATGATACTATATGTCGACAAACTCAAAAGCTCCACAGCAAAACTACTAGAGCTAATAAATAAGTACAGCAAAGTGGCAGGTTACAAGATCAACACTCAAAAATCTGTAGTGTTCTATACACTAGTAATAGCAATCTGAGGGGGAAATCAAGAAAAAAAATTCCATTTACAATTGCAACCAAAAGAATAAAATATTTAGGAAAAAATTTAACTAAGGATACAAAAGACTTACACAAAGAAAACTACAAGAAATTGCTAAAAGAAATCACAGAAGAACTAAATATGTGTTCATGGATTGGAAGACTAAATATAGTTAAGATGTCAATTCTACCTAGATTGATCTATAGTTTCAATGCAATACCAATTAAAATCCCAAAAACTTACTTTTCAGAAATGTAAAAACCAATAACCAAATTTATCTGGAAGGGCAGGGTTCTCCAAATAGATAAAATATGATGAGAAAGAAAAATGAAGTAGGAGGCCTCACATTACCTCACTTTAAGGGGTATTATGAAGCTACAGTGGTCAAAATAGAATGGTACTGGCATAAAGATAGATATACTGAGCAATGGAATAGACTAGAGTGTTCAGATATAGACCGCCTCATATATGCCCAATTGATCTTTCATAAGGCAGTTAAACCAACTCACCTAGGACAGAACAGTCTCTTCAATAAATGGTGCTTGCAGAACTGGATATCCATATGCAAAAGAATGAAAGAGGATCCTTATCTCACACCCTATACAAAAATTAACTCAGAATAGATCAAAGACCTAAACATTAAATTTAAGACCATAAAACTTTTATAAGAAAATGTAGGGAAATATCTTATAAATATAATCAGTGGTGGTTTCCTAGATCTTATACCCAAAGCACAAACATTGAAGAAAGAAATAGATAAATGGGAACTCCTCAAAATTAAACACTTTTGTGCATCAAAGAACTAAGTCAAGAAAGTAAAAAGACAGTCGACACAATGGGAGTCAATATTTGGAATCAATATATCAGATAATGTTCTAGTATCCAGAATAAATAAAGAGATTGTTCAACTCAAACAATCCAATTACAAAATGGGCAAAAGAAATGAACAGACACTTCTCAGAAGAGGAAATACAAATGGCTAAAAGCATATGAAAAGATGTTCAATTTCCCTGGTTATTAAGGAAATGTAAATCAAAACCACAATAAGATATCATCTCACACCCACCAGAATGGTCATTATCAATAAAACAGAAAATAACAAGTGCTGGAGAGGATGTGGAGAAAGAGGCACACTTATCAACTGTTGGTGGGAACATAAAATGGTACAACTGTTGTGGGAGGCAGTTTTGAGATTCCTCATGAAGCTAAGTATAGAACTGTCAATACCATTGCTAGGTATCTATTCAGAGGTCATGAGGACAAGGACACAATGGATATTTGCACACCAATGTTTATAGCCACATTATTTATAAATATATATATAAATGTGGCTATAAAATGCCAGGAGATGGAAACAACCCAAATGCCCATCAACAGATCAGTGGCTAAATAAGCTGTGGTATATACATACAATGGAATATTATGCAGCTGTAAGACAGAATGAAGCATGTAACAACATAGATGGACCTTGAGGACATTATGCTGAGTGAAATTAGCCAGAAACAAAAGGACAAATACTGTATGGCCTCACTGATATGAACTAACATTAATGAAAGAACTTGGAGAATTTCAGTTAAGAACAAAGGTCATCAGGAGATAGAAATATGGTAGATATTGGATAATTGGAGCTGAAGTTATACAGATTGTGCAACAGGACTGATTGTAAAAATTCAGAAATAGATAGTGCAATACTTCCTAATTGTAATGCAGTAATGTTAGTACACCAAATGAAGCTGAATGTAAGAATGATAGAGGGAGGAGGGATAGGGCCGAAAATGAAACCAGAAGGAAAGATAGACAATAAAGACTGAAGGTGGTATAATCTAGGAATGCCTAAAGTGTACAATCATAGTGAATAAATGTACAAATTAAAAAATGTTTTTGCATGAGGAAGAATAAAGGAATGTAAACATTGCAAAAAAATACATTTTTATTTCAAGTTTCAAGTTTTTTCTTCTGAATTTGTTTATGAAATATGAACCTTTCATGAAATCTAAGTGATCAATATATTAGTATACATGTTCAGGTTCTATTCATAGGTAGAAAGGATTTTCCTTTTCAACATTATGAAAACATGCTCCCATATATTTCTAATATATTTCCAGTATTGTTATAATTATTATTTTCAATAGTTTTTTCCATTTAAAAATTATCCTCATGTGTTATCCATCAATCTAATTTTTTTCTTTTGTTTGTTCCAGGTGACTACCCAGTTTACCCCAACTTCTTTTTTGGACATTCTGTTATCTTCAGTTGATTTTGCCTAATTATTCATGCATCTGTTTTGGTTACTGAAGCTTGATAGGACTATTTTATATCTTGAAAGACAAGTTGTCCTTAATTATTCTTCTATTTCAGAAGACCTGACTAGTCTCCTTGGTTTGTTCATACGAAATCTAGAAGTATGTCTAAAACAATATACAAACAATATTAAAAACAAATAGGAAACCTCCCTCAGATATCATTAAGGGAGTGATGTTGAATTTATAAACTAATGTAGAGATCATCCAGACATACTTAAGCGTAACATTGTAGTTTGAACCATTTTCAAAAGGACAATTTTGGCCTGTGATTTAAAAGATAAATGAATGAGGGCTAAATGAAGTAAGGAAAGATAGAAGTCTCATGACACAGAATATATTGATACTTAAGTATTCTAGTATGCTTCTTGTCAATCCAATTATATCTCAGGCTGAAAACCGTGTATTAGAGTCCTAGATGTTCTTTCACAGAGAATAGGACAATTTGGATGCATTTATAGCAAAGATTTAATGAATGTTTATTAGTTACTATAATTACATTAGACATTAGCCATATTTAGGGGTATTTTAGACAACTTCATCCATATCATATTAAATGTTTGAAATTAGCTGCATCACACATATTAAATCTGTAATTTATATATTATATATTGTCTTTTTAAGTTATATAAACTATATAATTTATGTATTACATTATTTTTATAAAGTGTGTTTAAATAATTTATATATAATTTAGATTTAATTATATATATGATATATTCTATAGGTATTATAAGGGTTGAATTGATTTACAAGTGACCAATTGAAAGAATAAATACTTAATTCAACATTCAAAATGATACATTTTTTTTTCAAGTCTCAAGCATTATTATGGGATGGTCTATGGAGAAACTCAGAATTGTCAAGCATTGTGCCTTGAATACTATGGCTATATTGAGCTCTCTAATCTGAATTCCAAATTTTCATCTCTCTTGTATTTTGTCAAGGTTTGATATTATAACTGTAAATTTATTCTCTGCCTACGATTACATAATGTATTGATCAATTTAGATATAGATTTATCAATATTTTGTTTTTTATTTATCTGAATCTTCTAGTTTTCATCTAATATAATAGAGCCCCAGATGTAGGAATTATGAAATATCAACTTTTTCTTTTTAATCGCTCTGTTCCCCTTTTTTATAATAAACATACATATTCTCAATTTTGAGATAATCCAAACAGAAAGTTAATTATACTCTAATTAAAAATTGAATAAGGGCAGGCCACAGTGGCCTCAGCAGGCAGAGCTCTCGCCTGCCATGCCCGAGACTAGGTTTCAGCTCCTGGTGCCTTCCCATGCAAAAAAAAAAAAAAAAAAAAATTATATCATTTTCCAAGTTTCCTAAAGAGGTGCCAGGCAAAAGTTCTCCGTGTTACAATTTGTCTCACCTCTTTTAGACCACCAGAAAGTTTTCATAGAGATTTCCAGAAATTAATCATTTTTTAAATATTGAAAGGAAATTCCAATTGTAAAATTTTTCATTCATGCATTTACTACGTGATTAAAACATCAAGAAATATTAAGTAACTCCACAATTAAAATACCAGTAAGTTAGCTGTTTTCAGTAACTGGAATGTATTTTTCAAATGGTCTTTTATCAATTAAAAATTGTTGATGCCATAGAAATAGATTGAGACTTACTTAGGCATAAATAGATAAAAACAGACAGAGGTGAACAAAACTATATTCAAAGTCACTGGATTGTTCACAGAATTTTAGGAAAATGTGACTACAACCAGATCTCCAGAAGTAAAGGAACCAGGATGGTTCTCACATCTCTCTTTGGGGTTTCAGCAAAATGAGAGCTCTTCCTCAAGTTCTTTTATTTAAAATATCACTGCATGTGAGTTTCTTATTCTTCAGAAAGCAACAGTAATTAGTTTATTCTGTGTCATAGTTATTATTGGTCTGCCGGTTCTCATCCTCACTTTCCTAATGTGATCAGAAATGTATTAAATAGGATAAAAAAAGTGTAACTCTTACCAAACAAAAACACACATGTTGCTGATGATTATTATATGCACATTTTCAGAAAATTTATAAAAATAGAATATTTTTGAATTATGATGAGAAATATGTACATATACATGCATATATAAATATGTACACTCATATATACACTTACAGTTAAGTTACATATGATGGTCATTTTGTATCTACTCTCAAAGCATTAATTGTTACATAGTAACTTTACCAAAGATAAAGAGCAATAAAAACATATTTCAGCCTGAAAGGGAGTAATCCTTTTCATATTTTTTTCAGGTATGAGAAAGAAAATCATAAAGTTAATTGGTTCAATTTGTCTTGCTATTCAGAGAAAAAGTTGCTGTCCTTTTTATTAAAAAAAATTATTTAGTAGTGTTAAATTAAAACATAAAAGACAATGTCTCTATGTTCCCTTATGTAATGCGATATCTATTTAAAACTCATTGTTGTCAAATATGCAAAGCATTAAAAGCCAAACGGATGAAATAACACTTGTTTTATAAAACAAGGTGGTAGAGAAGTATAAATTTAGTGGCATAATATATGTATTCCACATCTCAGTCTACATGTATACTAAAGACTTATGGTTATGAGTAGATGATTAAATAAAAACCACCAGAGAGCTTTCTTATCAAATAAAAGACCACTCTGATATGTGGTTGTGTTTAGAAATCATTGCTGAAAGGTTAATTGCTATAGACATGATGTAAACTATTTCATTGCTATTTAATCCACTATCCTTGTAACAGCACAAGAAACTGAGTGAAATGGAGCAGAGACTATTTTAAAGACCAACATTTTTATAAGCTTTATATAAAATAAGTAACTAATAAATTTTACTGCTGGGTTAATGTTGAAATCCTAGCATAAAACATTAGAAATATAGCTTTAAATGTTCTAATTAAAAACGCTTTCAATTGCAATTATAACTTTAATGAAAAGTTTAATTTTATAGAGCAGCACAGGGAACTAAAATTGGAATTCTGATTATGCACACACCCATATACACACACACACTCCCCTTCCCCACCCTCACAGACTCGTCTTGTCCATCTTATGGATAATTGAGTTTTCCACATCCCCAGGCCATTATTACTTAATGCACCTCTATTGGAAAAAAGGAAGTAATGAAGCAAATGCAAAACTAATTTTCACAAGAAAAATAAGGGGTAAAATAAACATTAAGCTTTACATTATAAGGTAATAAATTTCTTCAAACAATCAAATTACAAATTACATCAATATTGTGACTCATAGGCTTAGATTCAATCTACAAATAAATTTTATAATCTCTGTGTTTTAAGTTTGTTAGAATTTTGCAGAAGTGTGGGGATTCTTGGTTACAACGGTGAGAAACCCTGTTCCGACCAGCTTAACCATTGGCCAAGAGGTGCCTTTCACGAACCATGACAGGGATGTAGCTCAGTCTTGGAAACACAGAAACAAGTTCTTGAATGTCATTGGGATTTTCCATTTCTCATCTCTGTGCCTCTCTTTTTTAGCTGTTGACCAGCTTTCCCTAACTAGAAAGAAGATAAGACTTTTAAAATTCCCGCGTTTTGGATTTTTTTATGGTTTCAATCACCTGTAAGAAGAATAACATATTTTATCTCTAAATTTAGAAACCTTAAGGAAAAGGATTCATTTCCCAGTCTAGTATTGATAGCCATCTATTCTTTCATCTGTAAACTAACTGTGTCTTGATTGAAGTGGAGAGCAGCTAGCTTCGCTTAGGGTGCAATGTTATAGTCTGCTAAAATTTGTAGTCCTTGTGATAATCTATGTGACTGGAGATGTACTCTTTTTATCCCATTCTGGAAAGCATAATAGAATGAGGATAAGCTTGACATTTTTATATTGATTAGCTCAGAACTATTTTATCAATAGTTTGTGTATTTTATTTTTCTAGTAATGGTAATTCACTTGTAGCTCACCTGATAGCTGTTGGAAATGCAGCCATATGCATACAAGGCCAACAGTTGAACACTGTGAACTAAGAGTTTGGAGTCAATCCCAAAGGGACTCAGTTTTATGGTTAGCTGTCTGATTTACCCCCTGGCAAGTCCAGCTTAAAATGGGGCTCTATCTTGAAAATACTGTATCGGCATGCAAGCCATGATTAGGTCCCTGCTACATATAACCATCAGTGCTGATGCTGACAGCTATTAAATTTGCCTGTCTGTATTCTACCTGCTCCTAGAATCCACATGGCTATAATTCCTTAAAGTTAATCTATCACAGGTTCCCATTTAAAGGGCTTTTCTCTGGACCATTCTTGCTCCCTTCCTCTGCTTGACTAATTCCCATGATTAAGAATTCGTTATTTTGCTAATTATTTCTTGCAGAATGGAGTGAGGCAGACTTGAGTCTCAATCGTGGGTCTATCTCATGTTCCATGTGTAAATTTTTTTTACAAAACCTGATATCTGTAATCTTAATTATCTCACTAAAAAACAAGTTTATTTTACTTTCTTCTTAGGGGTGTTGAAACAAGTGTGATAATGTGGCAGAGCACTAAGCATCTATATGGACACAATTTCTGAAACTAATTCCTATCCTATCAGAAAACCCTTTCATAATTTTGCTAAAATATTCCTTGCTTATTCATACATTCTCCTTTTTCCAACATAGACATCTATATAGACCAAATAAACAATATTTTCTATGTATAGACAACTCAAATATTTTATGATATTTAATATGTTTTCTTGAAATGTGTTTGGTATTTTTGAATACCAAAATGAAGAATTTTACCTGAATTTAAATTTTATCTTGCTATAATTTGATCTCTTTTTCCAGTGTTTCAGGATTTTTAACTATGGATTCTATTATGTAGAAGACTAGCTGACAATAACAGCTTTTGGATTTGATAACCATAACTTCTAAATCTTTATCACATTCATTAATGATAAATATTAAAAAGTAAAGAACCAGGATAGACCCTGTTCTTCTCACTATATGACTTCATCAAGGTTGACATCAACCAATATACTTTGCATAAATGTACTTAATAATCTACAAATTCACCTATTTGTTTTATATTACAGCCCATATATTTTCACCTTGTCTAAAAAGTTGTAATGAAAGACTTTATTGGTGCTTTTCTACAACCCAGATTTTTAAAAGAGGAAATGTAAGATCAATAGACCTACCTGTAAATACAGGTCAGTTTTTTTTTTCTTTTTACCATCTCAGGAATTCAATCTCAATATGATTAATAATGGATTGTTCTGCCTAACATTCAGAATTGTAGATATCATGTATAAAAAATATATAGAAAAGTGTTTTTTATATAAAATGCTGCAAGAAATATATTGCTATATTATTGGTCTCAAACATTTTCCATTTATCTTATGTGAAACAACTACCAATAAAGTAAATAAGGTTAGTTTGCCAGGCTGTTACTAAATGAATTTATGTTCTATCCCCCACTTTACACTATTTCCTCCCATGCTATCTACTCCTTTTTAACTCTGTAGAGACTTGGTGTGCAAACACTGGATGGCAATGTTCTTTCCACAGAAACAATGTGAAACATAGTTTTTAAGGGTTAAGAACACATGTTAGCCTTTGGAGGTCTAATTATTCCTAATCCAGGTATGTTTATATTTTTGCATATTATGATCCTCCAGAGAGCTTAAAAATTTCTAAGGATTAGATATAACCAAAGCCAATGGAATCAGTATAGCTACTGATTATTTTTTAATGTTCAAGATTGATTCTAATGTAGTAGTGATACTACTGATGTCACTGCTTCTAAGTCCCAAAAGCAGCAGGGAGGGGATACTGTGGGAGGGTTACTCTTCCACAGCAAAGCAACTTTATTAAACAGGCAAAATCTATGGCATCCAGCCATCTTTTATCGACATTTGTTCTTCCCCTCTACCTGGAAATCCTCTGTTTAGGTCACCAATTTTCATATGAGCCTTAGTGGGCTCCTCATTGTGGGGCTTTTTCTGTTTCCACAGGCAATGTGTTTTTAAACAGAACTTATTTTACTCTTTCCTCTCTACCATTAAAATTCTCTTTCCCTCTTCCTTGGCCCAGCCCACTGCTTCTCAAAGTAGCTTGTCAACAAATTCTTTGTTCCCCATCTCATGTCCCATGTGAGAAAAGGAGCTTGTGTCAGAATATAAATTCACCATGCAACTAAGCACACTGAATTCAGTTGTCATTCTTTCCTTAAAGGCTTTCTCCATGAAGAAGAATGGGCATTGATGCACGTTCTGAAGTAAGTTGCTTATCTCATTGCATGAGAGTAACACAGACTGCCACAGATCCAGGGGCCACAATGTTAGTAATTTTAATAATCAGTTGCTGCTTTCTGGAGATCAGCAGCATCACCATCACCAGGGAGTGTGTGAGAACTGCACAACCTCAGGCTCCACCTAAGTCATGATCTGAATTTTAACAAGATTCCTAGGAGACTCAGATGTACAACATTTGAAAAACATTCATCTGCACTATACCTGAGATATAAAACATGCTGATGTTTGATGTACGTACAAATTTACACATGTATTGTTGTTTGACATGATAACAGAGTAATTATATTTCTCAAATGAAGTGAAATGATGACACAATTAGGAAAAATGGACAGAAGAATATTTTTATATATGAAGAAGACTCTCTTTTTCTTATTGACCATATGACATTAGGCTTGTAATTTAACTTCTATGAGCTTCATTTTCTTGTCTTATATAATGAAAATAATAAATTTCAGAGTTTTAATGAGACTTCATTCTAATGTATATAAAGCACCAAGGACAGTTCTGAGGCATCTAGACGCTAATTTCAGAATTTCTCATAAAATTTAAAACATGCCAACTTGGAATGCAGACCCTAGAAGAGGGCGCCCATTTGAGTTATCTTTCTGGTGTAGTGATCTTACTTGAAAACCCTGCCCGGATGGTTAGGACCTGTGGATCTTAGCTCAGCATTTGTTTTCCCAGCAGGATGTTAGGCAGCCATGCCCCTAACCTTCCAATGCCTGACTTAGTCCACCTATTAGAAGGGAGTTTAAAGTAAATAAATTTATTGTCATTTTGACCTTTAGAGTTTGTGAATCTCATAGTTAATCAATAGTTTACTTCTTTAATTGTATCAGCAGTTTCTTTCAGTACCTTAAGTTGAATTAAATTTCACCTTGAAGATTTGAAATTATTTTAAATGACCAGAAACTTCTAATCATTATCTTAACTCATTCAGTGTTCTAGTTTGCTAGCTGCCGGAATGCAACATACCAGAAACGGAATGGCTTATGAAAAGGGAAATTTAACAAGCTGCTAGTTTACAGTTCTAGGGCTGAGAAAATATTCCAATTAAAACAAGTCTATAGAAATGTCCAATCTAAGGCATCTAAAGAAAGATAATCCAAGAGGGCTTATGAAGTTCAGGGTTTCTCTCTCAAGTGAGAAGGCACATGGCGAACAAAGTCAGGGTTTCTCTCTCAGCTGGAAGGGCATATGGCAAACAGTGTCATCTGCTAGCTTCCTTTCCAGCTCCCCAGAAGGCATTTTCCTTCTTCATCTTCATCTCCAAAAGTCGCTGGCTGGTTGAGTCTCTGCTTCATGGTTCTGCAGCATTCTTTGTTACAGCTTTCTCATGGCTCTGTAGTTCTTCTCTGCTCTCTCTGAATCTCCGCTACTCTCAAAAATGATTCCTCTTTTATAGGATTCCAGTAAACTAATTAAGACCCACTAGAATGTTTAACAACTGCTCTTGATTGAGTCACATCTCCAGAGAGATAATCTAATTAAAGTTTCCAACATATAGTATGGAATAGGGGTTAGAAGAAAATGGCTGCTTTTACAAAATGGGATTAGGATTAAAACACAGCCTTTCTAGGATACATACATCCTTTCAAACTGGCACACTCAACTTTGGTCTACTCTTTGGATTTCAACATTATGCTATGTGATACAAGTAATGCAGCAAAATATTAGATGTGTTGGCTGAACTTCTTCAACTCTTAACACTACAGAATTTATCTAAAATAGTGGAACATTCCTCCATTCCCTTCATATTTTGACCTTATCCAAAATCCATCCAGTCTTTAGACTTTTCTCCAATACAAAATGACATTCCTAGTGTTTCTGTTCTGATACATTCCTTGTTAGATTGGTGCCTCTTTTTACATTTGGAACATAAGATGCCGTCTTTTCATAAATTTCATGCTCATTTTCTGTAAGAAGAAATTCTTATCTGCTTTATTACTTTTCTGTATTTTTTCCTATTTTTCCCAATTCTCCTCTGTCCACTAAGAGTGAGTGCCTCTTATAGATTGAAATCAATGCCAGTACCATGTTTGTTTTTAGGTTCCCAGCATAATGGGTGAAAAAAGCATTAAATGATAAGGCAAGATTAAAAACCGAGGTATACTGTAGATAATTATTTTAACACATATATTTAACATTGCCTACCCCAAATACACTTGATTGCATAATAAATTGAAGATAACATCCAACTCTACATACACCATTATGAAGTGATGACTCAAAAGATAAAATAAGTAAAATTACAATATTCTGACTGGTAGTAATCAGATAGGTGAAATGGAGGCAGGATAACCAATTCTTCTTGTGCTCCTAAGAGGCTTCTGATGTAGAGTTCGATGTTATTTTCAATCTGTGTGATGCACCTGCAGCAGATAGTTTTAAGGCAAATAGAAAAATTGGCAACAAGTATAAAATACCGCAGAGCTGCCACCCACCTGTGCACTCTCTAATTCTCTATACTTCCTAAACCTCAAGATAAATGAAGATTCTCTGTGAATTTCTTGAAAATACCATGATTAAATTTCTTGTTGAAGTACCCTTTTAAGAAAATCTGGGACAAATTTCTAGAGTTAGAAAGTAGATTAGAAATTACCAGGGGTTGAGAGGCAGAGAGAAGATTACCACTCATTATTGTTGAGCGGGTATAAAATTCCTTTTTGGAGTGACAAAAGTGTTTTGGGAATAGATAGTAGTGATGGGTATAAAGCATTGTGAATGTAATTCATGCTGAGTTGTGCATTTAAAATGAGTAAAATGGTAAATATTTGTTAAAAGATTTTAACACAATAAAAATTAATATATAAATGGTTTTTCAAGGAAAGATTATTAACTTGGAAAATAATTTTGGAGAATGCTACTTAAATTTGCCCCCCTAACTCTATGTGTGTCCATGAGCATGGCGTGTGTGTGTTCACCCACATCAGCAGGGACTTTTAACCTATTTTGTTTGGGTCTTCAATTTCCAAATTCCAACCACTAGTGAAATACAATTTTCTTGAAACCAATAATAACTAGTTTTATTCCAAAGGAGTAGAATCATTCAGGTTTATTCATGTAAAAGTAATCAACTCTTCAGCAAAGCTTTACTTCATTTAAAAAAAATGTGAGCAAGACAGAAAGACTATACAATAGTCTCTCATTGTCAAAATGAGTTCTGTTTTTAGAACTTTGGCACTCAGATTTTCTTCTTAATGTCTACAACAAGCTAGCTAGTTGCAGCCCAGCAACTTTCATAAAAACATGTAAATTCAAACATCACATAAACACTTGCTATAAACCTTTATATTTTTATCTCCTTTGGTTTATAAATACCAGATGTCTGGGGTTGCTATGAAAGTGGATGACACAATTCCTTGATTAGGATCTGGGAGTGGGAATTGGCAGGAGCAATAACTGTAGGATAAAAAACGGATTCATTCTCAGGCTTTAGTCTCTAAAATATGTTTCATTATAATTTACAAACAAAAGCATTTTTCCTGAACTGTCGGTTTTTCCATGCTGAGACATGTTAATGGAGTAGCATTATTACTCAATGAAATGACTTAACACACATCAATACTTTAAAGACCCTACCCCAGGGGTTGGCTATGAATACTATTTGCTGTAACAGAAGCAAAAGAAAATAACAAAGAGACAAAAGGAGAGCCACCATGTGGATCCATTATTCACTGAAGTGCATTTGTTTTGCACAATTTATGTCAAAATGAATAGTAAAGCTCTAAAATGTTATATACATCTCTCACTCTGATTCCATTGTAACAGATCTCGGGACATTAATATATAAAGCCATAACTAAATCTCACTAAAGAGATTAATTTTATCCAACATATCAATGTAGTATGAATATTATTTTTCCTTAGAAAAAAATTCCAGGAAGTATATGTGACTCCAAGAAGATTATAAAGTTAAACACAGACACACACACATATGCACACACACCTTTCTCTAGCCCCCACCTGACTCCTCTCTCTGACATGTGGACTGAAAATGACTCTCCTTCAACTCTCTCTCTGTTTTCTGCAACACGAGAACATTTTGTTAGCCTGGTCTGGTACCTTTCTGGTACTAACAACTAGTCATAAGCAATGTGGCAAAGATATTTATTATCACCTTATTAGGTTGAATCTATCACATTTTACATTTGAAGTTATTTCACAATATTTCTTTGTGATTTTTTTAGAACAGAACATAAATTCAGATAAATATGTCTGATTACCCTAGAAAATAGTGGAAATTTATGCTGTTCTTCTCATAGGTTCTACTGAAAATACGGGAACTTTAAAACAAATTCAAACGATATCATATATTTAGTGGAACTGAGTTCTGCAGCTTCTTTTATCCAAACCCTTTTCAAAATCTCCAGAAATGGTATGTCAAAATTCTCCCAGTTCCCTTAATTGTCCCCTCATCATTTTATATTATTTATTTTATCTTCATTTAAAATAATACTTGACTTTCTTGTGGAATTCTGCAGGGATGTGTCATATGGATAAATGCTTCTACCTGAAGAGGAGGAAAGTTAGATGTACTTGAGCTCAAATTCCAATGATCAAAATTTCCCACCCCAAACCGGGGATAAAAGGGAGATATGGTTTATAACTGGTGTCACATAATGGAATCAATATTACTAATAGAGTGTGTGTTAACCTTGACCACATGTTTGCTATGTGTTTGTATTCTGCCTTCCCCAGGTCGGTGGAGTGAATTACTATGCAGTACATCATGGAAACACAGGCTTATGAACAACTGAGGCTTTCAACAGTGACTGCTTTATTACTTACAGAGCACAAATGTTCCAGAAGAGCAGGGTAAAAGACCTTGGTTGGTCCCCCAGGGAGGCCAACTGCTAGAGTAATTGTTGGAGGACAGAGGCTCCATATACCTCACTTCACATCTCAGATGAGGGACCAATTGTGACTTGTCCCCTTCGGAGACCAACTGCTGGGCAGCTTCACATGCTTCTCTTCACATGGAAAATGAAGGACACCTGCACTGACTGAGGGCTGAGATTTTATACACCCCAGGCAAAGGGAGCTCTGCCAGTGTGCAAACTTTGTTCCCTGGTGAGCAAATGTGACTAGCTAATATTAACAGCCCTCATCCCCATCTGAATTCCCTTGCAAAATAGAAATGTACCACACACTTACATGCAAATGGAAAACCTCAAATAGAAACATACCTAATCTGTGCACAAAATCAAACAAGAGTGGAAAAGGGTTGGGGGGGGGGTTGTAGCTGAGGACTGGGAGATGGCCATTGAGTGTATCCTCGAATTCTTCAGCAGTACTCCCCTGGGCCTCTCGACCAGACTTAGCCCACACTCTCCTGAATTAGTTTTCACAACATAAGCCTCCCATCTTAGACCCAAAGGCAGAACTAAGTTGTGTCTATTAGCCCATAGCTATCCACAACGTTGTCCGAAGAAGTTTGGGAACCAGCAACTGCAGAATATCAGGATGTCATTGATGATTCCTATGCAAACTATTATTCTAAGAAGGGTGATCAGTTTTCTGTCACTAATGCCCACATCCTTTCCTCCAAAACATACAAGGAACAATCTAAAGAGGTACCACAAAGACTATTTGTACATTTTGCAACCAGTGGGTTTGTTTCAAGGGGGAATCAGAAATCTGAGAGTGAATTGTCATCTCTGTTGAATGACCTATACAGAAAGTGGCCCAACCATGAAACTTTTGTTTCCTCCACAAAGGTAGATATGCCTTAGAGGGGTGAAACCCATCCCTAGAGATGACTGAGGCATTTGCCAGTTTCTTTACCTACAGACAGGCTCTTAGGGGCATGGAGAAGAAGGGTACACAACTAAATCTTGTGCCATTACCTTTACTACAAGGCAAAAATGAAGATCTTCCTCATATTTGGTACAAAAGTGAGGTAAGGGAAGTTAGCAATTTGAGTGGAAATCTAGATCTGGCAAAGAGGGGAGTAGGAATGAGGGGTTCAATGGCAGATCCAGCAATAGGTCAGGTTCCCTGACACCATGATGGCTTGGGGCAGCTGGTTGAAGATGTTTTCCATCAGGTTGCCACTGGACCAAACTACAGAAACAAGAGGGGGAGCAGCAACCAGTCTTGGCAGGGTGGTGATTCACCCACCTCCCATTTGAAGTGCTTTTCTCAGCCTGTCTTCACTAATTTTCCCTTTCCCTATAAGGCCACTCTGTGTCTGCTCCTTTCCTTAACTTATAACCTCATCCCTTTCCCAGTGATCTAAGTGCCTTACCCATATCTTCTAGCCCATTTCCAACCCTTTCTGATTCATGGGTGTTGTCAGTATTCCTTGAAGATATTCTGTTGCCTTTCCAAGGGGGATGTTGGCCCAACCAGGGGTAGACATCACCCGTTAACCTCTAATATGTGTGTGTCAGGCCCTGTGGGCCCACTGGATTATCACCCCATGTCTGTCAAGCACACTTTAAGGCCCACTTCCATCAAATCACCCCTCTACCTGGAAGCCCCAACTTCCTCCTGTCCTGGGAATCATGTGGAAATAATGGAGTAAAAGTGGGGTGATTATCTCTGACAGTGGTTAAGAAAGGGAGCCCTAAAACATGTATCCTCGGTCTTCCATTCAGGACCAATCTCATCATAATGGATGTAATTGTAGATTTGCAGAAAAGCCTGATTTCCTCCCATACCTCATTCTCTCCTTGTTCTATGAAATGAGATAAGGTCCTGTTTCCCTTCTGGAAACTGCTGAATTCAGCTTCCTAAGGTCCCAAGATAAGTAGAAAGTCCATCTAGTAGGACATTTGTCAGGGTATAGATGCTGAAACTCCATTTTTAGGCAGCCAGTAAAGTTTTCCACAATGCCAGCTACTTGTGAGTGGTGGGTGATGTGGAAGGTTGATCTAGTTCCATGAATATGGGCCATTTTGGATTGTGCATTCCAATGTTCATCGAGAAACAGACTCTTGCCATATACATCAACATGGAAAATACAGATGGTGACTTTCCATGCCACCAATTTCTTCTAAAGGTCTCTTTCACACACAAGAGAGTCTTTATTTCTGCAAACATGTTCCCTGCATGAACCTGATCAGACTGCTAAGCCAATGGTGATGGCCCATGAGTCAGTAAACAGGTACATGGTGGTGCTTGCTTCTCAGTGTCCCAGGGCTAAGAGAACTTCTCACAGTTCAGCCCTACACTGGATAGCTTTAGGTTGGCTAATTCATTAGTAACCAATACTGAGCATTTCATGGGATGTTCTTGAGTTGGGATCTGCAAGATACCAAGGAAGGGAGGGAAGGGTCCTTATTTGGCCTTGCAACATGATCATTATTGGGGAGAATTTCCATCATGGGATTGTGTACCAGGCAAGCATGGTACCACTTCCACTTGATGATATTCTGTTGTTGGGTCCTGCCTAGATTATTGGTATAATTAACCAACACCCAGGACATGATATGGATTTATATTCTCATAAGTACTGGGAGATCTTGTTAATTCTTTCAATTTTCATCAAAGCCCAGTAGCATGTAAGAAGTTACCTTTTGAATGGAGAATAATGCTGGACTGCATCTTGGAACTTCTTTGTCCCAAAACACAAGGGTCTTCAAATTCCTATTGCTCCATCCTCCTGCCAGAGGAACCAGTTGGCATGGGTCTGGGGGACAGAAATTTGTACACTGAACAGAAATCTAGGCTCTAAAAGTCCCAGGGGCCTGTTGGCTGAAACAGCTGCTTTTACCTCTTACAGGACCTACTTCTCCTCTATTCCCCAGTGGAAAGTACCTGCTTTTCTTAGCACTTAGGGGTATCAGGAGGATACCAAGATGAGGAATGTGCTGGCACCAATATGAAAAAAAAGCCCAATCAATTTCTGGGCCTCCCTTTTGGAGGAAGGTGACTTAAGGAACAGTAATTTGTCCTGTACTATATCAGAAGCACTGTGGTAGGCTCTGGATCATATACTTCCTAAGAAGGTGACCTGCTGGGGTCTTGTATCTCGTTGGTACTTATGGCCCAGCCAGAATGTTGAAGCCCAGGTAACAATGTGTGAAATCCCTCAGTGTTTGGCTCCACACTCTGGCCCACCAACATGATATCATCAATATAATGGAATGCTTTAGAGTCCTTTGGGTATGGGCGGCTTATTCAAATCCTGTCCCATCCATTTGTGGCAGATAGTTGAGGAGTTTAAATACCCCTACAGCAGAACAGTGAAGATGTACTGTAGGCTTTGCCACATGAAAGTAAAATAATTCTAGTCCTACTTCCAGAGTGAGGTGAAGAAAAAGACATTCGCCAGGTTGACAACCACATAGCAAGTGCTGGTAGAGGCCATAATGGCTTCCAAGAGAGTCACAATGTCTGGAAAAGTGCTCCAAAGGGGAGCACTTTTGCCTCCAAGCAGCAATAGTATATAATCAGCCACCATTCTCCAGTCACCTTTTTCACTGGCTACATCAGGCTATTATAGGCAGAGATAGTGAAGCAGCGGACAGCTGATGATAGAAGTTCCTTTATGAGTTCTGTTATGTCCTTTTGCCAACCACAGAGGCATTTCTGCCACTGTTGCAAGGAAGCATTGGGGGTGCACAGACTATCACTTATCCAACCATGATGGCCAGAATTCACTGGAATGGGGGAACATATCTCTAAAACCATCACTGGAATGTCCAGCCTTGCAGGATGCCAATCCCTATAATGCATTTCCTGATGGGAAACATGACCATAGGGGCAACCAAAGAACCAAAGGGAAAAACTCACAGGGTAGTGGTAACCCCTTCTTCCCCATGGATGAGAATGCCCAAAACTTCCCAGCGCTATTTGTCACCTTCTCTCCTCTGTGTCTTCTGGAATGTTAATGCTCTGGGTGCCTGCATTTAAAAGCACCATAAAAGTTTGTTCACTGTGTTCAAATTTTACATGCACTAGGGAATATGGTCTTTAGTCTCCAAGCGGTAGACAGGGCCCTTGGTCCCATCTCTTGGCCATTTTCTATTTAATCAAGTCTGGGTAATGGGACCCTCTAGGAGGCCAGACTTCTCATTTGAGAACAAGGGAAGAGGAAGGATCCTCTTCAACTTCTGCCCATATCCAGGGTTTGGGTGGAGGAGATTGGGCAGGGGAAGATTGTCCTATTAAGCCCATATCCCTCCTTGTAATTCATATTTTTCCCCAAGTTCTTCACCAGATGTCTTGTCTATGGTGTCCTCTGGGACCCACTGCTCTAGGACCCACAAGAACATAGCTTGGTGAGCGGGCGCCATAAGAGAAAGAGGTGGCTGCTGACTCATCTTATGGGTCTCAGGATTTGCTGTGTTAATATGCATCACCCACCACCCACCAGTCTGGCTCTTTAGTCAGTTCTCACAGTGGCCGCACTCCTAACACTATAGCCTTACCTAAAGCAGGGATAATTCTCTACACTCACTAGATCACACCCTCCTGAGGGAGGCCTGGGTGAGCAGGAGAACTAGATTGCCACTCTATTCAGGGAACCACTTTCTAATAAAATTATCATCATGTGTAATGACCAGCCTCACACCATCCTCAAGATCAGTTTGTGTGGCGTGAGTGCAGTTATGCCCGGTTCCAGAACAGATATGATGTCATGAGCCAGGGGAATATGCCAGGTGAGGGAAGCCCCAACCTCATTGATCTTAGCATGAAACCAGCTAGCCAATTCCATGGAGTTCATGGTGGGATTCTCAAAATCCAGTTTATCACCATCCTTCCCCCAAAGGATGGAGACAGCATGCCCTTTATCCCCTTTATCCCCTAGATATCTCTACTCAGGCTGGTATGACATGGGCTATCCTTCACTTTAGCCCACAGAGCCATGAATGCAGTGTTGCCCAAGATAATCCAGATAGCATATAAGAAAAAGAATGCAAACTTAATAAAAATAGCCATCCAAAAATCAATCTACTCCATAATTCCCTTTGCCCCCTGCTGACTACATCAAAATCTGAGGTATGAGTTTTTGTATGGTGCATCGTGGAAACACAGGCTCAGGCTTTATTCCTTATGCAGCACAAAGTTTCCAAAAGAGCAGGGGAAAATATCCCAACTTGGCTGGCGCACTGCTCAGGTCAGGGCCAGTGGGTGGCAACTTCACAGACCCTCTTTTTGCATCAGATATGAGAGCCACTTGTATCACCTGAGTTTTTATATCATCCAGAGGAGGAGACCCTGCTAACGAGCAACCTTTGTACCCTGACAAGCAGCTGGGACTGATTAATATTTAACCTTTCCCCTAGTTCCCTGTATTCTCTTGAAAAATAGAAACATACCAAACACTTGCTTGTGAACAAACAAGAGTGGAAACAAAACAAACACCTGAACACAAGCAAGCAAGAGGGAAAAAGGAAGGGGGCAGATAGGGGCCGGGATATGGCTTCTGAGTGTGTCCTTCACTTCCCCAGCACTGTTCTTTCATGTGCTAAAGTTATCCAGTGACTAGATGCACAGGTTAAATAGTGTAATCCAAAAATCCAGGCCTACCAAGAACCTTAGAATAATACCTTATTTGGAAATATGGTCTTTGTAGGAGTAATTAGTTAAGATGATATTATACTGGTTATCGTAGCACCTAAATCCAATGATTAGTGTCTTTATAAGAAGAGGGAGGAACACAAAGAGATACAAACAGAAGAAGAAGGCCATGTGATAATGGAGACAGATTAGAGTGATGCGGCTGCAGGTCTAGGAACATTAAGGATTGTTAACAATTGCTAGAAGCTAGAAGTATGACATGGAATAGATATTCCATTAGAGCCTCTAGAAGGTATCAACCCTGATGACACCTTGATTTCAGACTTCTGGCCTTCAGGATTGGGAAATAATAACTCTGTTGTTTTTAGCTATCCAGTTCATAGTAATTTGTGACATCAGCCCTAGGAATCTAATAGAATAGATTTTCTTCATTATAGCTTAGTACCTCCTTTTGTGCTGAACCCCATTATTTACAAGGCAAAGGAGGATTTACTGTGACTCTAATGGAGCTTAAGTTTTAGAGTATCTGCAATGGTACAGATATTGTGCTTAACTTTTTTAAAAAATTATTTTATCAAAGAGGGTTGACAAATTGTGTAAGCTCCAAGTCTCAGAAAACCTTGATTAACACCTGGCAATAGAAATTCTGGGCCACCTAATAGAAGCGCAATTTAAAAATGCTGAATGAATGAATTAATGCATTTATTTATATGGTATCCTTTAAAACTAGCTGAAAAGTAAAATTTAAAAATGAAGTTAGTACCTTTGCAAACTGAGTTCCCATTAATATAATCTATCATTGGGGAAGAAAATCACTTCCCCATTAGTTAATAACATTAACTAATTGTTAATCCAGTACAAGCTACAATTTTTAATAATTATCTGTTAGAAAATGTTATCAATTTTTTCCCTCTTTAACATTAAAACTAGTAGCTGCCATGTTAATAACGTATAATATTCATATATTATCATTTTGTAATAAGTCTCTTTCCTCTTGTTTTTATGTTCTCTGATAATTTACTTCATCAATCTTCTATTTTTCCCTATTTTAGTTAATCCCCACTCTAACAGTACCTTGGTACTATTCTATGCTCCATTGCACTGGTTTAATACTGAACTGCAATCCTATTTTTTTTTACTGCCTTGAAAGAACTCCACATCAAATTCCTTCTTAACAATTGGGCTCACTGTTACCCTTTTATGGGATATGGTTCTCTTAAATTTCCTATTCCAGTAATGGTGTCATCATCCTTTCTGTCATCCCAATTTTTAAATTTATTTCTTATTATTCTCTCACCCCTCCCTTTATTCTGGTCTGCTAAAGCTGCTGGAATACAATATATAAGAAATAGAATGGATATTAAAAAGTAAATTTATTAATTTACAAGTCTATAGTTTTAAGGCCATAAAAATTTCAAACTAAGGCATCCAGAGAAAGATACCTTGAATCCCGAAAGGCTGATCTGGTAAGGTATGTGGCTAGTGTCTGCTGGTCCTTTGACTTTTTATTTCAAAAAGCTTTCCTGTGGGCATTTTCTTTCTGCATCTCCAAAAGTCTGTGTCGGCTCTTCTGTTGCCTCTGAGCTTTCTCCAAAATGTTTTGCCCTTTTAAAGGACACCAGTATTCAGCTACTATATCAACAAAAGAGTAGAACATATGGAATAAAAATAAATAATAGGGGGAACAAATGTTAAAATAAATTTAGTTTGAAATGCTAGTGATAAATGAAAGCAAGGGGTAAGGGATATGGTAGGTATAATCTTTTTTTTCTCTATTATCGTTTTATTTCTTTTTCTGATGACTTTTTATTTCTTTTTCTAAATCGATGCAAATGTTCTAAGAAATGATGAATATGAAACTATGTGATAATATAAGAATTACTGATTGTATATGTAGAATGGAATGATATTTTAATATTCTTTTGTTAAGTTTTTTAATTAATAAAAAAGTTTATAAAAAAATAAATAAAAAAAAATAATAAAGGACACCAGTAAACTAATCAGGGCCCACCTTAAATGGGTAGGGTCACAACTCCATCTAATCAAAAGGCTACACCCACAACTGGGTGTGTCACATCTCCACATCAAAGCTTTCACCCCACAATATTGAATAAGGATTAAAAGATTGGATTAGGAAAAGGACATGGCTTCTCTGGGGTACATAACTGCTTCAAAATAGCACACCCTCCCATAATTAAGTTTGTCAAGCCTTCTCATTCATCTCTTCCAGTATATATTCCTTGCCCTTGGCAATAATGCTCCAAATAGACTCTCTGCATGATATCCTGAACATATAGTGGCTGCAAAAATACAAATCAATTTGAATTAGAAAGCCTATATAAGAGTGTTTTATTGAAATGTGCACCCTAATGGAAATATATGTAAGAAAGTTGTATATTATATAGCTCATACAAACTTATAAAAGTTTAAAGAACAGGAGACCAAAGAAGGTAAGAATAAGACAATAATCAGGTACAAGTGGAGGTTAAGCTATGTGTTAAGAGCTGCATACTATTTTAATGCCTACTATTTTAAGGATGAGGAAGGAGAAATTCTGGTGATTAGATATAAGTATAGACCCAGGTTATGAATTTCAAGCATATATTAAGATAGTGAATAACCTGTCAGGATAAAGTGGTGGATTTGTGTTGAAAAACCATTAACCCCAATAATGTCATGTTCTGTGTCTAAGTGAAGGGAAAGAAATTTTCACAGAGATTATACAAGCCAAAGTATTGCAATATTTTACCAGGCTCCCCTCGGTCATTACTTGATTTGTGAATACTAAATGGCCAACAAAATTGCCTCAAATTCTTATGTCAAAATATTCTGTTTCCCTTTAGGTAACTCTCTTTGTATTCCCACTTTGTAATCCCCTCTGTATTAGTATTTGCTAATATATGTTGAAAAAGAGCAATCTCAATATCTTAGTGACTTATACTTATTTTTTGTGTCCTTTACCTGACAGCAGCTTCAAATCCAAGTCTGCTGTTCTAACTTTACTCCTAGCTATAGAGCTCTTCTCCATGGTTCTTCTTATTCTCAGACCCAAGTTGAATGACTTCGTCTTTCATCCACCAAAGGACACTAGAAATAAAAGTGTTATTTAAAACCCCCAACGTCTCTAAAACCTCTGTTCAGTGTGCATGGGTCATGAATGCTCATTAATCTACTGACAAAATCAATGTCCATGACTAAGACCAAAAACAATGGAAGGGGGACAAAACCCTATTATCATCTATCAGAAGCACAAAAGAGCCATGATTACAAAAGTAAGGGGAGTTTGGGGCAAGATTAGTGGGTTAGTAGTAAATGCATTTAGAGAATACAGTGCCACTGAAAGCTGATTCTAAGGGATCTTTTATTTTTACTGCAATTCTAGACAATAGGCTATTTATGTGAGGTAATATATCTCTGGTTACATAGATTTACGTATTTTTACATTATATATAACTTCAGAAAATTGATGACAAATGGAAAATGAGAAACTATTCTACTGTACTACAATTTTATACATTCATTTTTTTACATCACTGAAAATTTTATTGCTCACATACCAGATTTCTTTGCACTTATATTAACAATACATTTGTAATATGTGACTATATCTTTGGAATTATTTCAAGGCATTACTAATGATTGTAAGCATTATGAAAATATAAACTTGACTTTGATGTTTCCCTTTTTTCATGTATGGTATGAATTTGTTAACTCAGGGAGGCCTTTCCTGTAGAATTTTTGACATTTTACTTTTTTTTTTTCTTTTCTTCTCTTTAAGCTCTTTGAAGGCAGGGCCATATCCATTTTTGTATATCTTGCAACATGACTAAAGATGCACACATTCTAGGATCTCAATAAATGTTTATTAAATAAGTAAATAAATGAATGAATATAATCTAAACCCTTAGGATAGTGGAAGAAGAAAATGGGACTGCAGTTTAGAGACTTACCCTTTTTGCATAGTTCACACTGAGAGTCCAGGCTTGATCTTCTACTCTAGGTGTTTGTTTTGACCAGTGA
Organism: Myrmecophaga tridactyla; assembly: GCA_004026745.1. NCBI lineage: Eukaryota > Metazoa > Chordata > Mammalia > Pilosa > Myrmecophagidae > Myrmecophaga > Myrmecophaga tridactyla. The sequence continues at coordinate 45,328 of PVIY010016266.1, forward strand.
ACTAATTCTAAAATGAATGCTGTTATAAAGAGTATACGTAGCAACAGGAAAGTCTGTAAGAATACACAGCTAGTAGAAGATCTAGTGTCACTTCATGGTTGTCTTGTATGTGGTAGGCTTACAATGATCCTGAAACTCCTCTCTTGTGTTGACTGAAATTTCTCCATCATTTGCAAACCGTGAGAGATTGTCAACAGTTGAAAAGTGGATTGGTCATTAAAGTGTTTCTTATTTCAAATGCATGTTTCTATACACTCATTTGGGGTACTTGCGTTGGGCCTCTGCAAACTTACTTCTCTCTTTTTGTGAAGAGGCTCCCTGTTAGGTTATGCAATCACGTAGCACTTAAGGAAACTGGATAGCTGGTGAAGGAAGAAGTGACTTGCTTCTTCATGTTTTTTATTAAATGATTTTATTGATAAAACTTAACACATAAACATGCAAACATTCTTAAATACAAACATTCCAGACAATGGTGTACAATCAATGGTTCACAATATCATCACATAGTTGTGTATTCATCACCATGATCATTTTTTGAACATTTGCAACACTCCAGAAAAAGAAATAAAAAAGAAAAAATTCATATATACCATAACTCTTACTCCTCTCTCTCTCATTGACCACAAAGTATTTCAATCTACTCAATTTATCTAACCTTTGTTCCCCATATTATTTGTTTTTATTCATTTTTTGCTCATTTGTCCATACCCTAAATAAAAGGAGGATCAGACACAAGGTTTTCACAATCACATAGTCGCACTGCAAAAGTTATATCATTATACAATCATCTTCAAGAAATAAGGCTATTGGAATACAGCTCTACAGTTTCAGGTACTTCTCTCTAGCCACTCCAATACACCATAAACTAAAAAGGGGATATCTATATAATGCACAAGAAAAACCTCCAGGATAACCTTTCAACTCTGTTTGAAGTCTCTCAGCCACTGACACTTTATTGTGTCTCATTTCTCTCTTCCCCCTTTTGGATGAGAAGGTTTTCTCAATCCTTTGATCCTGGGTCATGGCTCACCCCAGGATTTCTGTCCCACATTGCCAAGGAGATTCATACCCATAGGAGTCATATCCCCTGTGTGGGGTGGGACAGGGCAGTGAGTTCACTTGCTGTTTCAGCTTAGAGAGAGAGGCCTCATCTGAGCAACAAAAGAGGTTCTCTGGGGGTGACTTTTAGGCCTAATTTTAAACAGGTTTAGCTTATCCTTTGCAGGAATAAGTTTCATAGAGGCAAACCTCAAGATCTACTGCTTGGCCTATTGATTTGGTTGTCCCACCGCTTTCAAGAATATGAGAAATTCTCCGAATGGGGAAGTTGAATATTTTTCTTTCTCCCCATTCTCCCAATGGGGCTTTGCAAATATTTCTTTATTCTTTGTCACAATCACTCTGAGATTTATTGGGACATCACACTAACCTGGACAAACCAGTAAAATCACACTTGCCTTATTCAAGATTTCATGTACTTATGATATTCAACTAAACTGAACATACAAGTTAAATTAGGCGATGCACTACCCAAAATACATATTTTGCACCAAATAAACATCTTTCCCTTTAGTCTTACACAGAAGTTGAAGTTTTAAAATATGGATGATATCATCCTTTATCCAGTCTGCTGATATACCTTGGTCCTATCCAAAGATCTTCTCTGTGTTTTACTTCTTATTCTTGTTAGCATTTTCCCAGCAATGTTTCTTTACTTTGAAAACAATATGAGGCCACAGTAACAGGAGTTGGCTTCAGTTTTCTATTTGTTTCTCAAATTCCTATAACCAGTTCCATAATAAAACCTCAGCGATACCACCACCAGGTGGCTGGTGCCGTAGGAAGTCTGGGCAGCAGCTACATAGGGCTTTACCTCCATATTTCCCATTCTAATTATCCCAGCCTCTTCCTGTTGATCTCCAAGTCCTACAGATCGTAGCTACTTTATGTACTGAATACCTCTGTTACTACAGTTTACTTCTCGCCTTTTCAATATATCAATAGCTATTTAACCAATTCCTTTATTAAATTTTTCCTGTTAAAATAATTGGGGCAGTTTCAGTTTTCCTTACAGGACCCTGACTGATACAGAAAAAGATCCAAACTAAGAAAGATCATCACTGAAAATGAAAAACAGATTGTACCTTAGATTTTATTAATCTGATTATTTTCTTTCTATACCTAGTTAAGATAAGCTTCAAGCAGGCAATAGGAGTTAAGTGGAGTTTGAGATGAGAGAGAAAGATAAGTAGTGCTGGAATGTGAGGAAATGCAAAGGGTAAGTAAGCCCAGAAGTTCTCTTGTTGGAATGTTTATGACAGCAAAAATGTACTGGTTTCATGCAAAAAGGTACAAACATAAAGGTATACATATTTTCCTATTTTTCATTGGGTAGAGCCTACAAAAATATGAATTGTAATATGAAAAATTAAATTAGATTTAGCTCAGGATATTAATCAAGCTTAGACAAAAATGCCACTTAAAATTGATATGAGGATTTAAACTTTAATATAGTTAAGAAAAAAAATGAATATGCATCCTGCCTTCAACTCATATATCCGTACTATTGCCACATTACTTTATCAATCTTGCCAGAACATTTGGCATTTTTTTGTGTCTTTCATGATTTGCTTCATGAATTGTCTTTATGTGGAATATTCTTCACTCATTTTCTGCCAGTCCAACTCCTACATCTATGATAAGGCCCAGCTAAAACCCAGCTCAGGTGTTCCACCTTGTTGAAGTCTCCCCAACCCTCCAGTCAGTTTTCACAGTGTCTTTTCCTGGGCTCTCAAAAGGCCTTGTCAGCACCTTTAAAATGTATTTATTCTGATTATGTATTTGGGTATCTGCTTTCATTCTGATCGAGTTCATCTAGGGTCAGACTCTTATGTTATCTGTGCTTGCAACATATTCATTTGCTTGCTTATTAAAGGAAACTTTTTTTTAATACCAAGACATGTACTTGGCTCTGTTTTCTTCTTTTTTATTTTTATTTTTTTGCATGGGCAGATTCCAGGTGTCTGGCATGGGAGGCAAGAACTCTACCACTGAGCCACTGTTGTACTGCCCAACATGCATTTGGTATTAAAAAATACAAAGTTCCTTTAATAAGCAAGCAACTGAATATTAATTTGCTTTATGGTCATTGACTGAAGTATATTGACAACCTACATGTAGTTAAAACCCCACACAGAAAACAATATAGAAACTTATCTATTTTTTTTTAAGAATTCAAGTTTCCATTAAATCATTTGTTAGTTACAAAGTGACATTGCTCTCATTTCAAAGCTAGAATCGGGCCTAGTGATTTGATCAGTGGTAAAAGGGCTTAAGAAATAGGTAAGAAAGGGAGTGGCTTGAGGGGCTTTGCTTGGATGTATTTTCAATTACTTATTTAATTGTACTTCACTAGATACATGCTATATTCTCTTTTTTTTTTTCAGAAATATTTATTTCTCTTTTCATGTGATTCTTTACCTAATTCTCATAAGAGTATAGATTTGACCTAGTCTCACCCTCTGGACAACAAGTATTTCAGTGATACAATTAGAAGTACATAAAAGGACCAAACAGATTACTTATTTTAAGATCCCTAAAATCCTGGAGAAAACAGATTTTAAGCTTTCAAAGATCAGAAAAACAGGATGTGCCTCTGACCATATTTCTGAGGACCTAAAGGGAACCTGCAAGGAAATGGAGCACAACAGATGAAAGAGCCACTGTGAAAGATAGAGGAAGGGAGTGATTTGATGCAGGTAAAAAGAGTGATTTCTAAAACTATTTAATAAAGTGATGTGTGAATCTACCAGTTCAATTCCAAAACTCAATTGTTAAAAAAGTTTATAGGTTTCTTTTGGAATTAAGCTGGCAAATAAACTGAAGCCAGTTTATTCTCTTCAACTCTAAGGGTCTTGATCATACTTGCACTTCTTTCCTTCCATTAACATAGTTCTTTAAGAATGTATAGCATAGTTGGTATGAACTCATTTCACAGAATGAATTAATATTGACTGAGGAGCATTTGAAAATCCATAACTCAGGTTTTGCCCCAGATAGATTAAAAAGATTCCCTTGGGATGAGACTCAGTTAATTAGTTAGCATAATCACCAAACTCTTATAGAATCCAGAGTCAAAGAAACTTAATACCATCTAGTCTGCTCTTTGAAGGAGTGCAATAATTTCATTATTTTATATCTTAGAGAAATGGTTCACCAGCTTAAATTTTAATGTGTCTGGTGACACATGGAGCTCCCAACTTCATGGTACAGACTATAACCATAATGAGGAGATCAGAGAAACTTCTTTCAAATATCATTCCAAAATCCGCATTCTTATAGCTTCTAACCTCAAGATAACCCTGAGTAAGAATTTCCTTTTTACATTTGCTCTCATCATTGTCTGGTGGTTCCACAGGAGGCAGGGTTGGGATTATCATATGATCTTGAAACCCTGTTGCTCAGTATAAACCTGGAGGAACTGAATGGGGGACACAAATGGACATTTGCACACTAGTGTTTATAGTGACAGGGTTTGAGATCCACAATGAATGGAGGTGGCCTAAGGGTACAACGACTGAGGAATGGAAGGGGGAACTTTGATGTATACATATAACAAACTACCGAATGGCCACAAAAAGGAATGAAGTTGTGAGCCATGAAACTAGGGGCATGAATCTTAAAAACTGTAAATTGAATGAAATGTCAGGAACAAAATGACAGATATTATCATGCTTCAATCATATGGACTATATAACTATAATATAAAAACTCAGTGAACTGAGCTCAAGAACATGGGTTATCACACTGAGGCTTATTGTAAAGTGTTGTAAGCTCTTACAGCAGTCACGTGTATTCAGGAGTTGAAACTGTTATTTCTAAATTCTGAGATACTGAGCTCTTTGTACATAACCTGGCCATTCCCAGAAACTTTGGTTATTTATATAATACCTGAGACTCAGAGTTAGAGCTCTGAAGCTATTAAAGCCAGCAATACCCTATACAGAAACTGTTTAAAAGGTTAAAAAGTGATCAGACTTCGAGTAAAGATATGAATGAAGCTGATCTGGATAGGACTAAGGTAAATCAGTATACAGAATAAAGGATGATATCATCCATATTTTAAATTTCAACTTCTCTATGAGACCAAAAGGGAAGAGATTTATTTGGTGCAACATTAATTTTCTGGATACTGCATTTCCTAATTTAACTTGTTTGGTCAGTTTAATTGAATACCGTAAATACATGCAATCTTGAAGAATGTGTGGAATTTTGTTGGTTTGTCCAGGTTAATGTGATGCCCCAATATATCCCAGAGTAATTTAGGCAGTGAAAAAAGAAGTATTTGCAAGTATTTGAAAAAAGAAATATTTCCCCTTGGGGGACTTGGGAGGAAATATTCAACTCACTGCTTTGGAGAATTTCTGATATTCTCACAAGCAATGGGGACAACCAAATCAATAGGCCAAGCCCTCAATCTTAGGGTTAGCCCCTGTGAAATTTATTCCTGCAAAGGATAGGCTAAGCCTACTTAAAATTAGGCTTAGTCACCCCCAGAGAGCCCCTTCTGTTCCTCACATGTGACCTCTTTCTCTCTCTAAGCCAACTTGGTGGGTGAACTCACTGCCTTCCCTGCTATGTGAGAGATAACTCCCAGGGGTATAGAACTACCTGACAACATGGGACAGAAATCCCGGGATGAGCCAGAACTTGGCACCACGGGATTAAGAAAGCCTTCTTGAAAAAAAGGGAAAGAGAGAAATGAGACAAAATAAAGTTTCAGTGGCTGTTAGATTTCAGAGTTAAAGATTATCCTGGAGGTTATTCTATGCATTATATAGTATCCCTTTTTCTTTATGGTGTATTGGAGTGGCTGGAGGAAAATATCTGAAACTGTTGAACTGTGTTCCAGTAACCTTGATTCTTGAAGACAATTATATAACTATATAACTTTTACAGTGTGACTGTGTGATTATGAAAACCTTCTGTCTGATGTTCCTTTTATCCAGGGTGTGGACAGATAAGTAGAAAAAAATATGAATAAAAAAATAAATAAATAATAGCAGGGACAAAGGGTAAAATAAATTGTTGTAGATGGAAGTACTAAAGGTCAATGGGGGGGGCAGGTAAGGCATATGGTATGAGTTTTTTCTTTTTTCTTTTTATTCCCATTTCTGGAGTGATGCAAATGTTCTAGAGATGATCATGGTGATGACTACACAACTAAGCAATGATATTATGACCCACTGATTGTACATTATGTATGGAATGTATATATGTGAAGATTTCTTAATAAAAATAATTTTAAAAATATTATATATATATATGTGAAGATTTCTTAATAAAAATATTATAGGGCAGGCAACGGTGGCTCAGCAGGCAGGAATGCTTGCCTGCAATGCCAGAGGACCCGGGTTCGATTCCCGGTGCCTGCCCATGTAAAAAAAAAAAAAATTTTTTTAAACAGAAAATTTAAAAAATTTTCTATTAAAAAAATAGAAAATTATTTCTAGCAAACCCAAGGTAACTATAGGAAAGCCTTGTGGCTGTCCTGTGGGCCTTTAGTATGATTCCAAAGATGTCTGGATAGCAGATCTTTATGTTTAGTTCCTAGTCCAAGTTTAGTAAATTCTTTAGATTAGGGTTTGTTAGCTAATGAATGGAAGCTGAGACTGTCATCATGGTTGTG
>PVIY010016267.1:0-51993 GCA_004026745.1 Myrmecophaga tridactyla
CATTTCTTAGAACATTTGCATCGATTTAGAAAAAGAAATAAAAAGACATCAGAAAAAGGAATAAAACGATAATAGAGAAAAAAAGATTATACATACCATACCCCTTACCCCTTGCTTTCATTTATCACTAGCATTTCAAACTAAATTTATTTTAACATTTGTTCCCCCTATTATTTATTTTTATTCCATATGTTCTACTGTTTTGTTGACATAGTAGCTGAAAGGAGCATCAGACACAAGGTTTTCACATTCACAGAGTCTCACTGTGAAAGCTATATCATTGTTCAGTCATCATCAAGAAACATGGCTACTGGAACACAGCTCTACATTTTCAGGCAGTTCCCTCTAGCCTCTCCGCTACATCTTGAACAATAAGATGATATCTACTTAATGCATAAGAATAACCTCCAGGATAACCTCTCGGCTCTGTTTGGAATCTCTCCGCCATTGACACTTAGTCTCATTTCACTCTTCCCCCTTTGGTCGAGAAGGTTCTCTCAATCCCTTGATGTTAATTCTCAGCTCATTCTAGGGTTTTTCTCAGTCCCTTGATGCTGAGTCTCAGCTCATTCCAGGATCTCTGTCCCACGTTGCCAGGAAGGTCCACAGCACCACGATCATTTTTTAGAACACTTGCATCACTCCAGAATAAGAAATCAAAAGAGAAAAGAGAAAACTCATGCATACCATACTCCTTACCCTTCCCTCTCATTGACCACCAGTATTTCCATCTATCCAATTTATTTTACCCCTTATGCCCCTTATTATTTATTTATTTTTATCCATCTTTTTACACATCTGTCCATGCTCTGGATAAAAGGAACATCAAGCACAAGTCACACTGTAAAAGTTATATCTTTATACAATCATCTTCAAGAATCAAGGCTACTGGAGCACAGTTCAAGTCTCAGGCACTTATCTCCAGCCACTCCAATGCACCATAAACTAAAAAGGGACATCAATATAATGCATAAGAATAACCTCCAGGATAACCTCTTGACTCTGTTAGAAATCTCTTAGCCACTGAAGCTTTATTTTGTGTCATTTCTCACTTCCCCTTTTGGTCAAGAAGGCTTTCTCAATCCTTCTTGATAATGCCAAGTCTTGGCTTATCCCAGGATTTCTGTCCCACGTTACCTGGGAGATTTTCACCCCTGGGAATCACATCCCACATAGGGAGAGGGCAGTGCGTTCACCTCCCAAATTGGCTTAGAGAGAGAGGGGGGCCATCTGAGCAGCAAGGCAGATATGGCCTCTCGGGGTGACTCTTAAGCATACTTTTTAAATAGGGTTAGCCTGTACTTTGCAGGAATAAGTTCCATAGGGGCAACCCCCAAGATCAAGGGCTCAGCCTGTTGATTTGGTTGTCCCCACTGCTTGCAAGAGTATCAGAAATTCTCCAAATGGGGCAGCTGAATTTTTTCCCCTTTCTCCCCAGTCCTCCAAGGGAACTTTGCAAATACATCTTTATTTACTGGCCAAATTACTCTGGGATATATCAGCATCACACTAACCTGGGCAAATCAACAAAGTCTCATGCCCTCTTCAAGATTCCATGTACTTATGGATTTCAACTAAACTGACCATACAAGTTAAATTAGATAATGTGTTATCCAAAATATAACTTTTGCACCTAATAAACATCTCTCCCTTTGGTCTCACACAGAAGTTGAAGTTTTAAAATATGGACAATATCATCCTTTACCCTGTATTCTTATCTAAGCCTTATCCAGATCAGCTTCATTCATATCTTCTTTCATTCATATCTCTAGTCAAAGTTTCATCCTTTTTTCAACTTTTTGAACAGTTCCTGTATAGTATTGCTGAGTTTCATAGCTTCAGAGCTCTATCTGAGCCTCAGGTGTCACACAAATACCTAAAGTTTCTGGGAACGACCAGGTTATATACAAATGGCTCAGTATCTCAGAATTTAGAAATAACAGTTACAACTCTGGAATATATGTGACTGCTGTAAGAGCTTACAATCCTGCACCCTTTACTATAGGCCCCAACCTGATAATCCATGCTCTTGACTTCAGTTCTGTGAATTTGCTTTAACTTTTTTTTAAATTGTATAATATATATCTTATACACAAAAAAGAAAGAAAGAAAGAAAGAAAAAAGCAGTAGCTTTCAAAGCACTCTTTAACAAGAAGTTACAGGAGAGGTCCCAGAGTTTGTCATGGGCTACCATTCCATCATCTCAAATTTTCCCCTCTAGCTGCTCCAGAACATTGGAGGCTTGAAGGAATAAATATTTTTATCATCACCATTGACTTTTTTCTTTTTGTGTGTGTGAAAAACACCGTATATACCAAAAAGCAATAAATTTCAAAGCATATTGCAACAACTGAGAGAATTCAAATAGAGTTGAGAGGCTACTCAGGTTTCTGGGTTTGGTATGAGTTACAATTCCACAATTTTAGATTTTTACTTCTAGCTGCTCTAAGATACTGGAGACTAAAAGAAATATCAATATAATGATTCAGTAATCATACTTGTTTGTTAAACTCAACCTTCTCTGTATAACTCCACCATCATTTTCAATCTTTCTCCCACTCTTTAGGGGTATTTGGGCTATGCCCATTTAACTTTTCCATCTTGGAAGGGGCTGTCGATAATACGGGGTAGGGAGAAGGAGCTAGCTGATGTTCTGGAGAAGCTGAGCCCTCTAGATTTCAGAACTTATCTTGTCCAGGGACCCATCTGGAGGTTGTAGGTTTCTGGAAAGTTACCCTAGTGCATGGAACCTTTGTAGAATCTTATATATTGCCTTAGGTGTTCTCTAGGATTGGCTGGAATGGTTTTGGTTGGGGTTTGGCAAGTTACTAGGTAGCAATGTCTAACTGAAGCTTGCCAGAGTAGCCTCTTAACTCTATTTGAATTATCTCAGCCACTGATACCTTGTTTGTTACACTTCCCTTCCCCTTTTTGGTCAGGAAGGCATTGTTGATCCCATGGGGCCAGAGCCAGACTCATCCCTGGGGGTCATCTTCCATGCCACCTGGAAGACATTTACCCCTTGATGTCCCACATAGCGGAGAGGGCAATGATTTCACTTACGTAATTGGGCATAGAGAGAGTGAGGCCACCGAGGTCCTCCAGAAGTAACTTAGGCATACTTATAGGTAGGCTAACTTCTCTGCTACATAAATAAGCTTCACAGAGGAAGCCTCAAGATCAAGGGCTTGGCCTATTGGTTTGGTGTCCCTAATATTTGGTACAATATCTGGGGTTTCCCTGGTGGTGATTAAAAGTACAAATTAAAAAATATTTTCGCAAGAGGAAAAACAAAGAATGTCAGTATTGCAGGGTGTTGAAAATAGATAGTATAGGGGAAAAAGCTCAACCAGTGCAAGCTAGGGTCTATAGTCAATAGTAACATTGTAATATGTTTCCAATGAATGTAACAAAGGCGTTATGTAACAAAAGGGTGTGGATTCTTTGTGGAAGAAAAGGAAATGTCTTCAGATAGAGTATGGAGGTGGAGGCGTATCTATACACTTAGGCTGGATTATATGATGTATGAATAAAACTATTTAGCAATGAACAGAGAGAAACAAGTGCTAGAGAAATGTGGAGAAAGAGATGTACCTATTCACTGTCAGTAGAGAGATGAGAGGTGCAGCCCCTTGGAGGGCAGTGTGTGGTTCCACAGGAGGCTAGGGGTGGGTTTGCCGTATGATCCTGAAACCCCGCTGCTCAGTATATCCCTGGAGGAGCTGAGTGTGGGGACACGAATGGACATTTGCACACTGGTGTCTCTGGCAGCAGTGTTCCTGATCCACAATGAATGGAAGTGGCTTAAGGGTGCAACAAAACGAGGAATGGAAGGGGGAACAATGGTGTATACATATAATGGACTTGTAAGTGGCCACAAGAAGGAATGAAGTTGTGAGGCATGCAGCTAGATAAATGAACCTTAAGAGCTGTATGTTGAGGGCGGCTGCCGTGGCTCAGCAGGCAGAGCTCCGACCTGCCGTGCTGGAGGTCTGGAGTTCGATCCCTGGTGCCTCCTGCCCATATGCAAATTAAAAAAAAAAAGAGCTGTATGTTGAATGAAATGTCAGGAACAAAAATACAAATATTATCATGCCTCGACCATATAGGCTGACTATAATATCAAAATTTGGTGAGCTACAGTCGAGAGCATGGGATATCAGGTTGGGGGGCATATTGTAAAGGGTCCTAGATTGTAACCTTTACAGCAGTCACATATATTCAGGAGTTGTAACTCTTAATTCTAAATTCTCACATACTGAGATGTTTGTATATAACTTGGTCTTTCTAGAGACTTTGGGTATTTATGTGACACCTGAGACTTAGAGCTCTGAAGCTATGAAAGTCAGCAGTAAGCCATATAGGAACTGTTTAAAAAGTTGAAAAAGGGATCAGGCATTGAGCAGAGATACAAATGAAGCTTATTTGGGTAGTACTAAAGTATATCAGAAGGTTGGGTAAAGGATGACATTATTCACATATTAAAACTTCAACTTCTGTGTGGGACTACAAGGAAAAATGTTTATTTGCTGCAAAATTTATATTTTGGCTAGTGCATTTCCTAATTTAACTTGTATGGTCAGTTTAATTGAACACCATAAGTACATGGCATCTTGAATAGGGCATGAGATTTTGTTAGTGTGATGCCCCAATAAATTCCAGAGTGATTTGAACAGTGAATAAAGAAGTATTTGCAAAGTCCCCTTGGGGGAATGGCGAGAAAAGTTGAAGTATTCAACTTCTCCATTTGGAGAATTTCTGATATTCTCGTGAACAGTGAGGATAACCAAATCAAGAGGTCAAGCCCTCCATCTTGGGGTTTGCCCCTATGAAACTTATCCCCGCAAAGGATAGGCTACGCCTACTTAAAATTAAGCCTAAGAGTCACCCCCAGGTAACCTCTTTTGTTGCTCAGACGTGGCATCTCTCTCTAAGCCAACAATCCATGTGAACTCACTGCCCTCCCCTTCTATGTGGGACATGACTCCCAGGGGTGTAAATCTCCCTGGCAACATGGGACAGAAATCCTGGGATGGGCCAGAATTTGGCATCAAGGGATTGAGAAAACCTTCTTGACCAAAAGGGGGAAGAGAGAAATGAGACAAAATAAAATGTCAGTGGCTGAGAGACTTCAAACAGAGTCAAGAGGTTTTCCTGGAGGTTATTCTTACACATTATATAGATATCCTTTTTTTTAGTTTATGGTGTATTAGAGTGGCTAGAGGGAAGTACCTGAAACTGTTGAGCTGTGTTCCAGTAGCCATGATTCTTGAAGATGATTGTATAATGATAGAGCTTTTACAGTGTGAGTGGGTGATTGTGAAAACCTTGTGTCTGATGCTCCTTTTATCTGTGGTATGGACAGATTTTTTTATATGGATAAAAAATAAACAAATAATAGGGAGAATAAAGTTTAAAATAAATTGAGTAGATTGAAATATTAGTAGTCAATGAGAGGGAGGAGTAAGGAGTATGGTACGTATGAGTTTTTTCTTTTTTCTGGAGTGATGTAAATGTTCAAAAAAATGATCATGGTGATGAATACACAACTGTGTGAAGATACTGTGAGCCATTGATTACACACCAAGTATAGAAAGTTTGTATGTCAAGGATGTTTGTATGTTTGTTTGTTAAGGTTTGACAATAAAAATATATTTTTAAAAATTTGTTTTCTTTAAAAGCATTAGGAGTTTCACCCACTCATGGGCTGTGGGACAGCTGCCCGCCCCCTGAGTATATTCCCAGGGTCCTGCCCATTAATTCCCACTGCGGGAACTTATCACTATCTCTCTGGAATAGACCTGCATGGGATCATCAGGTAGCGTCCCCAAGACCCGCAGCACGCATCCCTGGCCAGGCTGGCCAACTAGTCTGTTTAGCCTGAAAGTCCCACCTCCCAGGAGCCCCCATGGTCCGGAAAACCAGGTTGATGATCCTGCTTCCTGGTGACAGTACTGGGACTGGCCACCTCGTCTGTGGCCTGTGGATGGCTTCTGTCCAAAGGGCCGGCCTGTCTGATGCTGCAGCTTCCTGCATGAGGCCAGATTCAGCCAAACTCAGGCCCAGACCTTTAGGGTCCATCTCCACCTGCCTCTTGGCCAGAGTGTGGGAGTTTAACCATTTTATTTTTACTTGTGTGTTTTTTTTTTATTGTAGGGACATAAATAATAACATAAAATTGCTATTCTAATAATTTTTAAGGTATACAACTCTTTCAGTGGCATTAATTACATTCACAGTATACATTACTAAAACCTTCCCATCACCCCAGGCAGAAACTTTGCACCTGTTAAACAATAGCTCTTTACTCCCTTCTCTCCCCTCCCAGGTAAACTCTAATCTACTTTGTATCTCTATGAATCTTCCTATTCTAGATATTTTATGTAAGTGGAATCGTATAATATTTGTCCTTTTGCATCTGGCTTATTTCATTCAACGTGATGTGTTTAAGGTCCATCCATGCAGTAGCTTACATCAGGACTTCATTCCTTTTTATTACTGAATAATATTCCATTGCATGGACATACCACATTTTGTTTAACCATTCAAATGTTGATGGGCACTTGGATTGTTTCTTCCTATTGGCTATTGTGAATAATGTTGCTATGAACATTCACCTACAAGTATCTGTTTGTGTCCCTGTTTTTAACTCTTTGGCAGTATATGTGGATATTTGATTTTGAGTTCTGTAATCTGACTGATACATGTTCCAACCTGCTGTGTGACTTTGGGTAAGTTGCTTAACCTCTCTGAGCCTCAATATTCTTCCTTAAAGAATGGGTGTGATGATAATGCAATGTGCCTGGAAAGGAGGGTTTTCGGCAAAGTTAGCTTGAGTCTCATTCCCCTAGCTTTCCTATAAGAATGCCCCAGGCCATTGTACCAGCTGTGTCTCCTGCAGTCAGCTTGCACCCCTTCTCCAGAAAGCTGACCTCTGACTTCTCACTGCTGGGCTCTAATTTGCTTAAAGTTCACACACCAGAGATTTGGTTTCCTGAAGCACTGTGAATGGGGAGCTGGTGGGCCCAGGACAGGTATTCTAAAGCAATGAGCCATCAACCAGGAAAATTCTATGTGAACAGTGGGCCCTGGTGAGGGGAGCAGCTCTCTATAAGAACTCTTAGAGAAAGACAGGTGAGATGGGTTCACAGAGCTTCCAGCCTCTGGGACATCTGCCCAGGCTTAAGATGAGGCTTTAGCAGCTGGGCTTCCCCTCCCCTCTCCCTTTCCTCAAGCTTGACACGGTGGGCTGACTGGGTTTGGGGACAGGGATGTGATTTCCAGCCATGTCTGACCTCTACCCTACCTCCTCTCCCCTTGGGTCTTTCCTGGGTGTTCCTGCATGGGGCTGCTTTTTCCAAAGTCAGAAAAAAACAGGAAGCCTGTCAGAAAATGTGAGCCCCATAAGATTCACCATTGCTGATGTCACAGCTGCTTCTCTGAACTGTTGCTTCTATAACCCAGACACAGTGGCAGCTTTCCTGCAGCCGCTCTGGCTCCACTCAGCATAATGAAATAATGAGGGAGAATTGCCCCGTGACATCTGACACGCAACGTTTCTGTGTCTAGTTTACCCAAATAACAAGATGGTTTCATTTATAACAAGATAAACGGAGAGCAAGGCTTGGTGAGGCTTGGTGTCCTTATCAAGCCATTTCTATGTTTAATGGCGATGAGATGAGAACACAGAAATGGCCATCATGGATCCAAAGGGGAGATGTTAAATGTGCCTGTTGTAAAGCAGTCCAGGCAAAGGTCCCCATTTCAATATCGAGGATGAATGAGCCATGAATGTATGGCTTGGACGCTCAGCAGAGGGTGGGCTACTTGTGCCCTTTTGAATGTCAGCACCCACAAGAAGCTGCCTTTTGCCCTTCTCCCACCCCCAGCCTTTTAATCAGTCACCCTCATCTTCTCTCACTGGGCATTTAGCCCTTTAGGCCTAATGACTCCCGGAGAGACAAGGCAGGAGTTCCCAGGGAATGATCCAAGAAGGGTGCCCTGAGACAGGCACAATGTTAGGCCATCTGCCTGAGCATCAGAGTTGGGCAGGAGATGGCCCCTGAAATGTCAAGAGATGGGGCCTGAAATTTGAGACAGGGCTGCTGACTCCAAGATGGGCAAGGGATGAAGTCCTGGGGTGGACTCAGGCAGATGACTGAAAACTTGCGAACGGTGGTTTAAGAAGTAGGGATTCAGGAATGGTTTGAAGTGGCCTTAAAGGAAGCCATAAGGATGTGATTTCTCGGTTCCTGCTTTGAGCTTCATTCTTCTCCATGTCAGCTCTGAACTCAAGCCCCCCTTGGGCCAGGTTCCACCCCTCCACCTCCACGGCTGGCCCTGTAGTCCCAGCTAATCAGGCTTGAGAGAAAGAGGGGCTGTCTCTTTCTCAGGAAGCCTGGTAGAAGTGTCACTGCCAATCTCTGCCTCTGTTCGGTTCCCGGGTCCCTCTCTGTAACAATCACTAATTCCAGGAGAAATGCAAGGCTCTGTTTGGTGGGGCCAAGAACTCCATGCAAATCACAGAGGTCCCTAAATCACAGGGGTCCCTAAAATGTGGTCCTCAGTTCGATCTCTCCAGAACGTGGGCAAATCGCGTGTGTCAATTGCAGGAAGGCGGGTTGTATGAAGCTGGGGTCAGGCTCGGAGCTGCGTGGGAGGTGTCGAGAATCACAAATGCGGGATTCCTTTCTATACAGCTGTTAGATCCTTTGCCGCCTGCATCACTGTTGCCTTCTTTTAGGCCCCTCAGTCATCGGTGTCTGAGAAACCTTCGTAGAGTGCAGACCCCCGTATGCCATTCCTCTGGAAACATCCCGCAGCTCCCACTCCCACAGAGTGAAGCGCGAGGGCCTGTCTATGGGGACAGAGCTTCTCTGACGAGGCCTCAGCCTCCCCCTCTCGCGGATGTCGCGCTTTCTCCACCCTTGTGCTTCGGCCACGATATCTGCCCAAGGTACTGGGCTGTGCTGGTTTGAAATTATTATGTGCCCTAGAAAAGCCACGTTCTTCTAATCCATTCCTGTGGGGGCAGCCACATTGTGGGTGGCACCTTTTGGATTAGGTTGTTTCCACGGAGATGTGACCTACCCAATTCAGTGTGGGTCTTAATCCTTCACTAGAGTCCTTTAAGAGAGCTCACGGAGAGAGAGAGACCTCAGAATGAAAATGCCCCTGGAGAAGCCAGAAGGACCCATGGGAGCTGAGAGAGCCATTGTGAAGCCAACCCGGGAGAGAAGGACAGCGGACGTCCCCAGGTGCCTTCCCACAGGACAGAGGTGTCCCAGGCGACATCGGTCTTTCTTCAGTGAAGGTATTCTCTTGTTGATGCCTTATTTTATGGCCTTAGAACTGTAAATTTGCAACCTAATAAATGCCCCTTTTAAAAAGCTCAGGGCAGTGCAATGGAGGCTCAGTGGCAGAATTCTCGCCTGCCATACCAGAGACCCAGGTTCAATTCCTAGAGCCTGCCCATGTCAAAAAAAAAAAAAAAGCCAGCCCATTTCTGGATATTGCATTCCAGCCAGATTTAGCAAACCAAAACATCAGCCTTCCCCTCTTGAGCTAGAAAATGCCTGTCTCTCTCTCAGGACCCAAATCATGTTGCTCCTTCTGCAATGCTTCCCCTGACTTCTTCCAGGCATTTGATCATGTATGCTCTGGCTGTCCGTTCCAGCTCTTTATCATGGCATATAATATGACTCCTTGTCTTGTGTCCCCAGGAGCTCAGAAGCTCCATAAGGACTGGATTATAAAATATTCTTTTAAATATTTTACTACAAAACATTTCAAACATTCAAAAACCATAGAAAATAGCAAATCTGTATCCACAACCCAGATTTAACAGATGATTAGTTTGTCACATTTGTTTTCTTTCTTCTTTGAAGAATAAAATGCTGCAAAACAAACAAACCCCCAAACCAGAGCCCCAATCCCCCATCTCCCTCCCCTCCCACACTCCTGAAGTTGGAGCAAATCTCTATTCAACATTATGCTTTTAAGATTTATCCATGTTGATTTGTATAGGTACGTTTGGTTCTTTGTACAACAACAGAATGCTTTTGCTTATAAGAATGAGCTGTAGTTTATTATCCTTTCCCTGCCTGATGAATGGCTTTGTTTCTGATGTTTAAATATTACAAACCTGCATCTGTGAACACACATTCTCACCCAGGCCTCCTGGGCTCACAGGCAAGAATGAAATTCAGCAGATATTCCCAGGGGTGGAACTGTGGGCTCAGAGGGTATGTGCAACTTCAGTTTTACTAAATATTAATAGAACTTTCTGCAAAGTTTTGTATCTGTTCACCCTCCCGTTTACCTCACCAACACGTACTGTTAAGGGACTTTTTAGCTTTTGTCGATCTAAGGTTAAGTGCTATCCTGTTTTCCTTTGCATTTCCTTAATTGATGGGAGTGAGCCTCATTTCACATGTTTGTTGGTCGTGCAAGTTCTCCTGTGATTTGCTGGGTCTTCTCATGGGACGTTTGTCTCTGTATCCAGCAAAGGATGCCCTTGTCTATTGAACACAACCCTGTCTTACTCACCTGCCCATCCCTTATCTCACACTGCATCAGCCACAGTGGCACTGGGTGAAAAGGTGGGAGTAAAGGAGATGAACCTGCAGGAGCCTGAGAAGCTGGCCTGACAGAGCTGTGAGGGGTAAACTGTCTGACTTCAGGGCCTGCCAGGATCCCAGCACTAGGGAAACAGAATCTGAGAAAAGAGGGATGGTGATGGCTACACCTGGGTTGGAAGATGCAGGCTGAAGCCCTCGCCAGGGAACTGAGTCAGTGAACAGGCATCATTGGGGAGAAGAAGCCAGAGAAGGGTCGAGAAGGATCAGGAGATGGTAGCCTTCTGGAAGGCAGGAGATGGTGGTGGCGGTGGGGCTGCTGAATCCCAGCCTCTCTCAGTAACACCTTCTACCAACAGTCTAGGCGTTAGGGCTTTGTTGACTTTGTCAATGGCAGCTAGCTACTCCTGAGGCCTCCTGGAGCTCTTTGGGGGCAGAAAGAAGTCTTCTGTGACCAGCCAGAACCTCCACTCTCTTCCCAAGGTGATCCTGTTGGCAACAATTCTCAGGGCTTCACTTTGGGTGTTTTATTTCCAGTTTCTTCCCAGCTTGCTACCACGCTGAGTCAGATGGCTCCCTCCATCTGAGCACAAACACTCTTGAGGAAGGGTGGCTGGTGGGGGCTTTGTAGGAACCATGAGCCGATGGCCCCATCAACTCTCACCGGTGTGGGCATGATGCTTTAAATAAATAATGTTTAGAATAAGCCTTGAGAGGCCAGGAGCCATAGACATCATGTCCCCAGCTTCTATATAGATATACTTGGCACACAGGAGATTGCAGGATTAATTAATCAATAAATGAATTTATTCAATAAATGAATTAACTCTGTAAAGATGGCAGTGTTTATAAATGGACTTCAGATTCAATTACACTATTATTATGATCTTATCCCATTTTTAAAAATTTAATCCAATTGTTTCTAAAGTTCATCTAAAATAATGAATATAAGATAGTTGAGAAAATTCTGATACGAAAAATGTCCAGATATTAAAATGCCTTCAAGATATTAAAACTAACCAAATAAAGGGATAGTAATTGAAAGAATATGGCCCTGGTGCAGAAGTGGCTGTATCAATGGACATTATTAAAATGCAGAAACACACCTAAGTAATACAAGGATTTTGTCCATAATAAAAATGGCCTTTTAAAACAGTGGAAAATAATGACCCAAACAATGGTGGTGTGATTTCTGGCAACATATTTAGAGAAGAACAATTTGAGCTCAGCCTCAGCCCTTGCACAAAAATAACCTTCAGGTCCTAGGAGGAGCCTTTTCTAGAGTATGTTTCCAATTCCCATCAGTGCCATCAGAGGCCATGCCGGGCTGCCTCATCTTGGGGCTGATCCCCCTTTCCTGGAGCTCCTGTCCTTTGGGATTGCTGGTCTGGATAGATCTTCCTCGCATCCACATCTGCCCTTTATGCCCTGGAGGGTGCAGGCCCCTCAGGGACTTCAGTGGCTGTGGCTGGTGGGGCCACCTCCTCCCTTGCCAGATCTACTGAGTATGAACAGATGCTGTGAGGTCCCAGTGAGAATCAAAGGCCACGTGGCCTCCAAGCACATCTGCATCTTCCTCAATTGCCAGCTCCTGCAGGGGGTCCAGAGTTTCAATGCGTAATCCCAGCCTCCGATTAACAGAGAATCAGACTGCAAGGAGGAGCCAGCCCTCACAGGGCCGAGGGCTCCACACACTGGACTCCTCCTTGGTTTTGAACTAGAATCACACCACAGCAGTTCTGATTTCCTCGGTCTACTGTGGTTCTCAAAGCTGGCTCCCCAGACCAGCTGCTCCCACATCCCCAGGGAACTCATAGGGGTGCTGATTTCCAGGCCCCACCTCAGATGAACTACTGGAGACTGAATCATGTCTCCAGCAAAAGACATGTTCAAGTCTCAATCCTCTTCCCTGTCGGGATGAACTCATTTGCAAATAGGACCTTTGAAGATATTAATTAAGGAGTGGACTCGTTTGTGATCAGGAACTTTGAAGAGTCTATTTAGATGTGGCCAAACTGAATCAGGGTGGCCTTCGCCCATGTGACTGGGGTCCTGGTAAGTAAAGAAGATAAGATGCAGTCAGTAAGGAAGAAGCCAGAAGTCAGGGGGCATCTAAGAAGAAGACACAAGGAGAGAGAGAGAGATGGCCATGTGATGGAGGATGGCCGGATTGCTATGGACTCTGGGAGAAAGTGAGCTCTTCCCACCATTGATGTTGGACTTTTGGCCTCCAAAACCATGAGACAATAAATCCATGAGTCAACCCATTGTGTGATATTTCTCATAGCAGCCCTCGCAAAGCAAGACAACTACCAAGTCAGAAACTCTGGGATGGAGCCTAGCACTCTGCTTTGTGACAAGCCCTCCAAGGGATTCTGATGCATGCAAAACTTTGAGACCCACTCGTCTAGGATTGGAACCAGGAGTTCATATTTTTTTCTTTTTGAAGCTCCCCAGGTGTAAAGTTTAGCTTGTCTGGGAAATCCTAGGTCTGTGGCCTTTGGACCTAGCTGCATATTAGATGATTTGGAGCGTAGGTGATAGTGGTGGGACTTTCAATATGGGAGCCTGGCTCCAGAAATTCTAATTTAGTTCCAATTCAGTTTTGAGGTCAGGCAGGGCATGGATAGTTCTTTCACACCCCAGGTGACTGCAAGGTCAGGCAAGTTGGAGAACCACATGCAAGGCCTCTGTGGGAGCATGCTGCCTGCTGAGAGGACGGAGAGCAGGCTTGTAGCAGCTAGCTACAATGGCAGCTAGCTACCACCTTTGGTTGGTGGTCTCACTGCCCAAAGCTGGGGTCCTGCAGTGGGAACGTTTGCAGGGACTCATCCTTGTCATTTGATGGCTCCTTCCAAGGTATTTGAAAGGGCTGTGCTGCAGGTATGTGGTCCAGCAGAGCGCCTGCTTACCTCTGCTTCTGGTGTGTGTTTCTGCCATGTCTTGGTTTGCCAGGCTGCTAAGATAAGTACTAGCTTATAAGTTTGTTAGCTTAAACGGCAAGCATTTACTGTTCATGATTTTGGAGGCTGAAAACCAAGGTGTCAACAAGCCAGGCTTTCTCCCCACAGTCTGGCATTCTGGTGCTGGCTTGCCACAATCCCTGGGGTTCCCTGGTTTGCATCTGGGCTTCCTGGCATGTGGCAGTTGCCCTCTCCTTGTGTCTACTCTTCCCATTTTCACTGACTTCCAGCTTCTTCCTGTGTCCCTCTCTTTATAAGGCCTCCAGCAATACCGATTAAGCCCCACCTGATTCTGTTTGGCCATACCTTAACTAATAATGACAACTTCAGGGGGTCCTATCTGAAATAAATTCAAGCTCACGGGACCATTGATTAAGATTAAGAACATGTCTTTCGTTGGGGTACACCATGCAACTTCTATAGCCTGAGGGCCCCATCGGAGTTGGGGAGTGCCACTGAAAGGGTAAGGGCACAGACACAGCCCACCCCAGAGGCCAGCAAGGCCTGAACCCTGTGCTGTGGTACAGCTCCTGGCTCAGTTCATGCACAGAGGCTGCCCAGCACACTATACTCCTCACGGGTTTGCAGAGGGCAGGGGTAGGAGTGGGGACTGAGCACATAACTTCCTTTCTACTGTCTTGCTTCTCCAGGCAGTAACTGCCAGAGCAGGAGCTGGCTGTGTGTTCTGGGATGTGCCATTTCACTTTCTGGGCAGCCGTTTCCCACCCTCCTCCTTCCACTCAACCTCTGATGAGGCTGGTCATGACCGTGCTGGCAGGCAGCATTAATTGAGCATTTCTCTGCTAAGCGCTTTGCCAAACGCATGCAGGGAACATATCGTTAAATACACAAAACAAACTTTTGAGGGACTGGTATCACCCCCATCTTACAGATGAGGAAGCTGAGGCCCAAGGTCACTGACAGAATCAGAGGCAGAGCTAGACTCTGACCACACAGGCTAACCCTCCCTGCCATGCAAGAGGGCATCTTCTCCTCTGGTTCTCCCTTTTCCCCTCACATCCATCCTTCACCCCTCCTTTGCTCCCTCCCCCTTTTTGGGTATAAGTGTTTCTTATGCCCTTCCGTAAGGCCTCTTTGCAGTTCCCATCTGTTCTTCTGGAATCAGTCAGGGTCCAGCTGAAGAAAAAAACACACTGGTTATCTGAACAGAGAGAATTGTTAACAAGGCATAAAATTGCTAACAAGTATGAACTTGTTAAATATAACTGAAAGGGCACAAAGAGAAGCTGAAGGCATCACGGGGCAGGAACTGCAGAACGCAGCTCTCACCCCTTTGTGGAGTAACAAGGGAAGAGAAGGGAATTATTAAAATTCGAAAGCTTGGAGGAGGAGCCCGGGGGTGGGGAACTGGAACCCATTGCTGAAGACAGGCCTGGGTGCAGGCGGTGCTGGGTGTTTGGGGGAGGGTGGGGCGAGATGAGTCACATTCTCTGGGTGTTGGAAAAGTGCCAAGTGGATTTCTTCTGTTGCTCCCAGAAGGAACGGCTTTTGCCCGGGTGAGGTGGGTGGGTGGTGAAGTTGCTGGTGAGATGTTCACAGGACCAGAAAGCAAACAAACAGGAAGGAGGGGAAAACCCTGCACCCTCCTCCAGCCTCGGGGTCTCCCTCCAGCGCCCACTGCTGGAAGTGAAGCCCCGCAGCAGCTGGCCAGCAGCGATGTGGTTTGCAGGGCCCCAGCCTGCGAAGAGTCAATTTAGAAGGGGCATTTTGGAGCAAAGAGACAACTACTTAGTAACTGGGACACCTTCACCTTCCCGAGGTCAAGGCCACCTCTCTCATGCCTCAGGACATGCCCCTTGCCCATCTCCTTGTCGCAGGCCAGGTGAGCTCAGCTCGGCTTTTCAGCAACTCTTAAGAGCCTCAAATTCCCGCACAGCCATTTCTCTTCTTCCTGGGTTCAGGTGGCAAAGGGCCAGGTTCCTTGTGATGTGGACCCCTCGAGTGTGTCTCCTCCCCTGCACCCCAGATCCCACATTCTGCTAACCCTGAGTCCTGAGCTTTTAGCCAGTCACTTCCCAGAGACACTTGGTCTTGGCAGGGAGGGAAGAAGAATCCTGGCTTTGCTCCTTTCCCTTCTCGCCCGTCCAGCTCTTTCCCGTCATGCGTGATCAGCCAACTGTGGCGCCGACAACTCAAATGGAGTTTGACCTTTCCAGAAATGAAGAATTTGATTTTTCAGGAGGGTGATGAGCAGAAGGTAGGCTTTTGCTATCATAGAGCAGCAACATCAGTTAATTATCTGCCTAAGAGTTTTCTCTGGGTTTCCATTTTCCAAAAGGCACACAATAAAATTAACTCCAAAGTTACTGAACTGAGAAATGTACAATTACTGTCTTGTTGGTGCAATAAAAGAGGAAGGACTGTTTAGGCATTTAATTGTCATCGAACAGCATGCGATGGTACGTTAATTAGACATCAGTTACGGCAGAGAACTAACCGACATTTGATAAGCATTCTAGCTAGTAACCAATGTTTGCTCTGCTAAGTTGAAGGCCTCAGTCCGTAGGCCACGTTTGACAGATGGGAGGGGATTTTTAAAAGGGATGCAAGGGTGTGAAGGCTTCTAAGAGGCAGAAGCTGCTTCTAGAACATTCTTCCACTCCTTGAGAAACCCTTCTCAGGGTCAAGTGCTTGCCATCTGGTCTTGAGTCTTTGTCAAATGTTGCCTCCTGGAAAAGCGTTGGCCCTCATGGTGGAACCAGGTCTACCTACTTTAGTGGTAGAGCTTCTTCCTCTGTCTTCTGTTCTCAGACTCCTCAGGCTCAAATTTGCAGTTAATTTCCATGGATGTTGGAGTCAGAATTATTTGAATTCTCAGCCTGGTTCCACCACCCTCAAGTGGTAGAACACTTCCTGAGTGTTTCGTCTGACCAGTCTGAACTTCTGTTTCCTCATCTGGGCAGGGATGGTGCCTGACCATCGGGGCTGTTGGGAGGAAAGCCTGGGCCCAGTTCAGTCCCTTTCCATTTATCTTCTTTTTCTCTTTCCTCTCTTTCTTTTCTGATCTCCTGTTCCAACCCCTGGCCTATGGCTTGGTTCCACACTCTCAGACTGTACCCGCAGCACCATCTTTCTCAGCCCTCAACTGATTTAAAACCGAACTTTGATAATCATGAGAGAAGCAGCGTTTGCCTGGGAACATAAATCCTGCTTCTGTCACACTGGCTGTGTGACATTGAGCCAGTTACTTCACTTCTCTGTTCATTGGTTTCCTCATCTCTGTTATGGGGATAATAGTCCTTACCTTTCAGGGTTGTCGTGGGGACCTGGGAAGTGTCCAATAGATGTTTGTGATTTAAATGATCAGACCTAATAGTCTCGGGTGAAGCCACTGAACTTGCTTTTCAACCAGGAGATTTTTTATTTTATTTTTTGCAGACAAGTCTTGAATATATACAGGCTTCATGCCCTTGTTTTGGGGTGGCGATGTGCCTAAGCCTCATTTCATCTTCTGTACACCTTTTCTCTTGAGGGCTGCCCAATTATTTCAAACAGACTCTGGCTGCTGTAATGGGACACCTGTATGTTTTGCTGAAAGGTCCTGTGAGTGTGTGTGCATGTCTGTGTGTGCGCACAGTCATGTGAGTGTGTTTGTGTGTCTGTGTGTGCGCACACATAAGTACACATACCGAGGAAGAAATAGTGAGTCCTAGTTTTCTAAGAGTGTAAAATTCAACTTTCTTTGCTAATAGTTGGTATTTTATTCTAAAATGTTGCTTGTGAACTTATATCCCCATGTATATAGGTCAATTAAACAAAAGCTAATTTGCTGAATGGCTAATTTGCCCAAGGCCAATTCACCAACAGCTAATTGGCTGCAAATCAATTTGCTGACTCATCAGATCACTGAAAGGCCAATTCAGTGAAAACCATCAAACCCTCTCCCCTGTTTAGGACAGGTGGCTGCAGCCAGTGTTGTGTCAGAGCAATAAAGCACATGCAAAAGGAAGTCACAAGCAAAGATAAGGGCAGGGCACATGTTCTTAAAGATGGAGAGGGTAGAAAAATGCAATTGAGAGAAAGTGCAACTGTTCATATTTAAACGTCTCCATTCAAGAAGTGTTCAGCTTCTGAACAGTGACACATGTAAGAATTTCACATCACGTTGACCTGGGCAGGCGGCTCTAAGCTATCATGAAACTGAAACAGAAATTCTCAATAATTTGCTGACCAGATCATTTACAAATTGGCTTTGGCAAACTGACTTTCAGGGAGTTAACTTGATTCCTTCCCCAGCGTGGTCTTAGTGCCCAGGAATCCTGAGACAGAAGTGAGAAAGGTCAGCTGGGGGAGACCACTCTTCAGTCCATAGAAAGCAAAGGGGCCGAAGGTGACTTTCAGTCCGGCATCTACATCCAGGACTGGTACAGGGGGATTTGAAGATGAGGAGCTGGACCCCATATCCTGAATCTCCCTGGGGGCTTAGGATTTATGGTGAGGCCAATGGTAGCTCTCTATTCCTGGGGGCAGACTTAGAGGGATGCCAGACCCTCTTAATCAAAGAGGCTCCTGGGGTTTTGGAGGAGGTGGCCTGGGCCAGGCAGCAGGTCTGGCTCTGGGACTGGAGCCCTTTGCAGCCCCAGCCCTCCTATTAGGAGCAAAAAAGAATGAAGCGACCTAGGAACAGCCCCAACACATGAGGCTGGGCAAAGGACCCAGGCTCCCTGAATGCACGTTGAGTCAAAAATACTTATTGTGTGCCCACAGTAGTAAAAACAAACAACAGTAGCTGCAGAAGTATTGAGAGTTTACTATGTCCCAGGACCATGCTAAGCACAGGAGTACATTATCTCAATCATCAGAACAACCGTATAAAGTAGTTGACATTTTTGTTTTCATTTTACGGTCAAAGAACTAATGTTCAGAGATATTAAGACTTTGGCATAAGATCACAGAGCGAACAGGAGATTGTCTTCATGTTTAGCTGTGTCTGTTTCCCTATCAGTGCTTCTGACCAAGATGTTACCTTCTCAGTATGAGAAGCAAGTATCAAGCACTTTAATGGGTTCTGGGAACAGAGCAGGGCAGATGTTTTCTTCTTTGCTGCGCTATGGTGACGTCACCAGACCTCATGCCAGGTACTTGTAGGTGCAGGGAAGGCTGGGATAGAAGGGCCTCGGCCCTGGGAAGGACTGGCCCTCAATGGGCAGGACAGAACTGGTTTCCCAGATCCTATTTGCTCAGCCTCATGCTTCCCTGACTCACTGAGGATTATTTGTCCCAGCCAGCATTCTCTGAGCACTTACCAAATACTGCTGGAGAGAATCAGGTTGGACAGTGGAAACACCCAGGGAAAAAAACCGTGCTCAGCTTAGGGGTTGGCTGAAGGCAAAGGGCTTACAGAGTGGGTAGAAGATACAGAAAATTTTAATCACTAATTATGGCCTCATGACCAGTTAGAGAAATGATTGTGATATCCTGACATAGATTTTTCCTTACCCTTGATATATGTATATTTGTATACATTAACCAATTTTCTTCTCCTCTTCCTCTATTTTATTTTATGTGTGTTAGTGGAGGTAAAGCTTGTCATATAGCTTCTGGCTACCTAGGAAAGTGAAAGGGAATTGCTACTGAATGAGATGAAGAGCAAGTGTCACCCAAACAGGGATACAGTATCTTATGGGCTTTAGGTCTCCCCTCTTGGGGAAAAGGGTTAGCATACCTTTGTTTGTGCTAGTTGCATTATGTTAGATAGAAGCATGTTATTGGCTGGAAGTTTTAATGTGGGTATTTTCTTCTTGCTGCCTCATCGTCACATATTTTCATTGACATTTATATTCTTCCTCTATCTTCTTCTTTGCTATAATTTTATGCGGTGTGTATTTTGAGGTTGAGCTCTATCATTTAGTCCATCATTCACAGAATATCAGCACATATTATCATACAACTATAAGAGGAATGGGCATTATCTAGGAAACCTAGATGTAGAGTTGGGTGAAATATCCAATAAGTCTGTGGATTGTCCCAATGTTAGGAAAGAGCATGAGTACGTTTTTCTGGGGCAGATGGTTTCCTTATTTTAGGTGGAGCCATTATTGTTGTTATGATTTGAATGATCAAGTATGGAAGAAGAGTGCATGTTGATGTTGGACTGTAAGAGAAGAGGATTATCGCGGACGTTACTCATTCTCCTTGCCCACCCAGAGATGTTGATCATATTTCTTATATTTGAAGAATGTCCCACTTTATGAATCTTGGTGGGAGGTAGAGACCGTCTCTCTGATAGTTGCCAGTCACTCAAGTTTCCCAGCCTCCTTTGCCGCCAATGCTCAGGCACTTGACTCTGGCTTTGCTGATTTGTTATACTTTTCCAGGCTTTGACTCAGAATCTGACACAGAAATGTATGCTGAAATGTTCTGACATGGTTTAAGGCAGATTCACAAAGTTTCTAGAGGCAGAGCTCCTAGGCATTACACGTAGTGCCTAACATCCATTGGGCTGAGCTTGCAAGCTGCAATAGCTGTGGCAAGAGCAGGTGGCAATGGGGTCTCCGCTGCTGTAGTTCTGTGAAGTAATTTGCGGGCCTATCTTTGACTAAATGCCAAGCCTAGTTCTCTGGCCTCCGAAAGTTTACATATCTTTTGAAACATTTCTTTTCTGTTTAAATCACCCTTAGTTGGTTCTGTTGTTTACTGCAACAGAAAAATAAAACAACATACAAACTATTGATCTCTGTATAACCATTTTGTATCCAGCCACCATATCACATTTTCTTATTTAACATAACAGTATTTCAAAAATAGATTCTCTTAGATTATCAAAGGAAACCATCACCTCATATGTAAATTAAGATAATTTTGGTTATTTTCTTCCAAGTGTTATAACAAATAAAGTACTGATCGTAAAATTAACCCACAGTCACCATTCCTTGAGTATGTTGAACTACCTGCAAATAATGGGCTTGGAATAATGGGCTCCTCTGAGCTTCTGTTTGAGGCTTTCCCATGAGCAGACTAGTGTCCACTGAGAAATAACAAACTGAGCTGAAAAGCAGCAAAAGCATTTATTTGGGGTCTTAGAATTTCAATTTGGGGAGCACAAATTCAGGTAGCGACCCAAACTGTGTCCTGTCTTGGGGCTTCCAAGAAAGGGTTCTTTAAGAAAATGAAGACGATTACATAAGTTGTTTGTAAAGAATCATGATTGGTGAATGTTTGGTAGATGACCTTTAATTTAGAAAGTTTAATGAGTTCTTCATCTTATAGTTGTTTCATGGTGTCCAGATGTCCTAAGAAACATTATTGCTTCTGGTTTTGCAGACTTTGGCAGTTTGTAATATCTGGCTGAGATGTTCACAAGAGTAACTTCCTGAATCATCTCCCAACTTCATTTTAAATCTCTTAGCCATAGTAGCTCCATTTTATTTTATTTCCGTTCTCATTAAGATTGTTGTGGTCTACAAGAAAGACAAATTTTTGCCTGGATATAATCAATACGAAAAGCTCCCTTACTGTTACTATGCAGACTTGGCTTGCTTGTGGACAAAGGTACTAGAACTATGTTTGGGTCTTGATGGGTAGAAGTGGTTACCTACCCAACACAGGTAAAAGTAGAAGGAACAAAAGTACTTAGACATAATGAAGGGAAAACTCAGAAATTAGGCTATTGAAATGATAAAGGCCAGGAGAAAGCAGAGCTAAAACTAAGAAAGTGAATCGAGGGCTAGGAATAACGGATGGATCAGAAATGAGGTGAAGATCAAAACCAGCCGATATGCTAGGTGATAGACAAGGATGGATCTGGAGTACCTCTCGCCTACTTTTATTAGCTAGAGGGTGATTGGTACATGAATTGTTCGACCATTCACTCACTCCCTTTGTAAGACTGGACCCCTCCTTTGAGTTACCATTCTGCAGTTTGTTGGATGGTCTGCTTGTATAGCAGGACTATGATTCCGAATGAGATAAAATGCTTTATTGTCCTGAACCAACTCAGTCCTCAGAGACAGGTTAAGTTATTATCAATCATAGAAACTGTACAGTTAGTCCCCTTTATTGCTTGCTGGCTCAGTGGCATGAGGAGATCAAACTTGTTCAAAATTGTGGGAAACTCGATTTCCAGTATCCTCTAGCAGAATAATTACTCCCTTTGTAATTATGAGCTTTAAACCAGCAGAGCTTCTCATTGTGAGAACTGGAAGCACATGTTTTGCATTCAGTAAATGGGTAATATCCACATGGCGGGTTTGTGGTGGCCCTGTCCAACTGTGCAATGGACTAAAGCTGAGACCATTCATCACCTGTCTGCCATAAGCCTGATTCTGACTGTTGGGTTACAGTGGCCTTTTGGGTCCTCGGGGACTAATGCCATTTTCAAGTCAGTGTCTAGCAATCCCTGAAAAGTCTGAACAGTTCTCTTCTCCATGTACAGGTGCCTTGTGCATGGAGGGGCTTGAAGGAAGATTTTACCGTACCATCTTGTGGCTGTGTCATAGGGTTCTTGGACTAGCTCCCTTTTCATTCAAGAGACATCATGTATGTGTGAGGTGGCAAAATATGGGGCATTGGGCAAAATACCAGGAATCTTTGTGTTGCTTTCCCTATTACTAATTTTTGGTTTTGGTTTTTAACTGAACCTGTCAACTAGGATTTTTGTAGGCTGCCAATCTATTTCAGACCAAAGGACACCAAGATTATTTGGCCACTGAAGAATATCCCCATGGGTCAGAGCCTTTTGATTAGATCATTCACATCTACTGCCTGGTATAGGAACCATGCCTCCCAGGGGTATGTGGTCAAGTATGCTTACTTAATTTATTCCATTCCAATAAGCCAGTGGTTCTCAAATTGTGGCCCTCAAGCCAACAGCATTAGCATTGCTTGGGAACTTGTTTGAAGTGCAAATTCCCAAAACCCTTCTCTGAAACCAATCAGAAACTCTACAGTTAGAGCCCAGGGGCTCTCTGTTTTAACAAGCCTCTCAGGTGATTTTGATGCATACAAAACTTTGAGAACTACTATAGTATCCCATCTTCAAAATCAGAGAATCCATTTCAGTGGTAGTGTCAATGTCATGCCTGGCTAGTAGAGAAGAGCTGCTACAGAGCATGGACAAGGATGCGGTGCCCTAATCACTATATTTCTCAAAGCATCATTGAGTGAAGTTCCTCTGGTTCTTCTAGGAGACATATTTCGGGCATGTGTTTGCAGGTCACACATAATAAATCCATGCCAATCACCGTATCCCTTTAATCTTTGAATTATGTCCTCCAAGGAAGTTATACCAAGGAAGTTTTAGCAGCTGCACTTGATTTAATGTAGGCCAACACTGAGTCTAGGTAACAGGTAACTAACCTTGCAGTCTGCCAGTACTCCCAGATATTTGATCTAATACAGTAAATCTAGAACCTCTGATTGGGGTGTCCACATGCCTAAATTAATCTGGGGTCACAATTATGTTTCCTCCTCCCTGGTCTAGTGCACTTAGAATTCCCTTCCCATAAATAATCCCTAGGTATTTGCTGATGTAAGTGAGCAAAATGTTATAATTCAGTGCTTTAGCTTTTTATATATCTATTTATACTCATACCTCTGGATTATGCTGGGATCTGATTCTAATTTTGGAATTTCAGGCAGGAAAGAGTGGTGGGAAAAGGGCCTTAGGGAGAATGAAAATTGTCTTGCAACTAGAATCCTCTTAGGATCATTGCAGAAAGTCTGTCCATAGATTTTAGAATTTCAGAGACAAGATGAAAATTTTCCATTTCAGAACCTGGCTGCTTCGTTGAAGACGGTATGTTTGTGATGATGCAGAGGTTCCACAAGGCCAAGCTGATGTCCTCCTTCACCATGCTCGGCCCTTGTTCTCTGGCTGGACATTAGAGACCTGAGCCTGGAGCAAACTTCTTTCCTGTTTCACTTTCATCTGTAAGCGAGGCAGAGCTATGCATCTCATCACTGAAGAGAGAAGGGACACTTCTGTTGTACACAATGACTCAGAAGGATTTGGGAGCTCAAGGTATTCAGATCCATCCAAGCCTCCCCAGGTGACCCCACTCTGAGGCTCAGAGTCCATCCCAATGATTACTCTAACTTTTGCATGAGGAACCCGGTGAAGCTCTCAATTCATCTTACCTGGTGATTCTGGATCTTCAAGCTACTTATTCTTGGAATCAGGAAATTGCAAGAGATTATTCCTTGCTTCAAAACTTCACACAATTCAAGTGATCACTTTCTGGGTGATACAGAAAGGTGTTTGCAAGTCTGAAGAGAGCAGGTGTCATAAACAACATATAAAAAATGGGAGGCTTAAAGAATTTGTGCAACATTTATGCCTAAAATGGGGTAATATCTGGGCTGATTTGAATCTGTTATGTACTCCAAAAAGCCAAGTTCTTTAAACTTCATTCAATATTGCTGGCTAGGAGCTTTTTGGTTGTGTCTATGGAGATGTGACCCACTCAATTGTGGGTGGTAACTTTTGATTAGATGCTTTCCATGGAGATGTGTCTCTGCCTATTCAAGGTAGGGTTGCCTACTAGAGCCATTTAAGAGAGAACCATTTTGATAAAAGCTCCGAGCCACCAGAGCCAAGAGTGCCCACACAGCTGGAGACCTTAGGAGAAGGAGACACCCCTGGGGAATCCTTATGAAAGGAGAAGCCAGCAGAGAAAGCTAGCAGACGTCACCATGTGCCTTTCCAGTTGACAGGGGTGTTCTGGACCCATTGACCTTTCTTGAATCAAGGTATCTTTCCCTGGATACCTTAGTTTGGACATTTTCATGGCCTTAGAACCATAAACTTGCAACTTAATAAATTCCCTTTAAAAAAAAGCTGTTTTGGAGTACACGGGTAGTTTAGTGGTTAGAATGCCCACCTTTCATGCGGGAGACCCATGTTCAATTCCTGGACCATGTACTCCCCCCAAAGAAAACAAAACTGTTCTATTTCTGGTATATTACATTCTGGAAGCTTACAAACTAAAACAATATCCTTGAATACACTTGCTGCCATACATTGATAAATGTGGCAGGTAGAATACTGGCTCCTAAAGACTCCCATGTCCTAATCCTTGGAACCTGTGAATATGCTACTTTACATGGGGAAAAGAACATGAGTCCCTACAAGTGGAAAATCTTTCCCTCACTGCAGAGCACCAGAGAGGTAGAGGTTTAGTGTAAGAAGTACCTGGCCTATCACTGCCAGCTTTGAAGATGGACAGAGGGGCCATGAATGAACCAGGGAATGAGGACAACCTCCAGATTGTGGATAAAACAAATGTATTCTCTCCTCGAGCTTCCAGAAAGGTAACAACCTTGCCAATACTTTGATATTAATCCAATGAGACCCATTGTAAGACTTCTGAGCTGCAGAACAATAAGATAATCAATCTGTGTAGTTTTTAGCCCCTAAGTTTGTGGCAATTTGTTACAGCGGCAGGAGAAAGATAATGCAGGAAGGAAAAGATGAATAACCCAACAGAAAAATAGACAATATGAACTGACAATTCACAGAATTAGCCAATTAACATTTGAAGAGATGCTCAATCTCACTAACGAAGCTGGTAAATGCAAAGGAAGACAAGGAGATACCATTCTTCACTCGTCAAATTGGTAAATGCAAGAACAATTGATAGCATCCGGTAATGATAAGAAAAAGTGGAGTGTGGGTTTATATAACTTTGGGGGAAGGAATATAGTGATTAATAATATAAATGACACACATATGGCTCTGTTACAGTGAAAACAGCTTTAGCTATCTTTCGTGCAGAAATAATAGGTCCACTTTTTCCCCATAAATGTACAAGGCAAATTATTGCAGTGCTAAAATACTGGAACTAATCTGAAAGTTCATCATTAAAAAGTGGTTAAATTCTGATACATCCCTATTGTAAACTATCATGCAGAAATTAAATAAAATGTATTCAATCTCTACGAAGAGGTCTAGAAAGCTAGCCATTGTATACTATTAACTAAAAAAGCAAATTTTAAGGCAACGTCCATGGAGGTTAAAAGTAATACAACAAAGCATAAAATAACATGTGTACATATGTTTACATATACATATACAGTTGTGTCGAGAAATATGTGGAAAGAAATATCCCAGGTCATTAATGTTGATTATCTCAAGGAGTAGAACAGGGGATGGAGGGGCAAGTGGGAGAGGAGAGAATTACCTTTTTCTTCATACAACACCATTGTTTGACTTCTTACAATGAGCAAATAGAATTAAGCATAACTGATAAAATATTTAAGAAAGAAGAAGACTTGCTTTATTGAATTTACACATTTTCACATCAGCTGATCAATTTGAACCTTTCAGCTGGTGCTTGGGGCAATGTACACTGGCCACAGAACGGTCTTTGTCTACACAGCAGTGTTTATTTATGCAACTACTAAAATAATCTGTAGCATTTTTGTCCCTCTTACAGAAAATGAAGGGAAGATGGGAAAAATGAGAGTGCGGATAAAAAGTGTGGGTTTCATAAATTTAAAACAATTGAGCCATAGTTGGAAATTGTTAGGCATCCAAAAATCCACAAATCTCTCACTTGAATCAGATGCTTTTATTGGGTTTGAACCAGTCGACTGTCAGTTTGGTCGTGAAGGAAAAGAGCAAAATTAAGGAACAGAGGCAAAAATCCTCTATCTTTTTGAGAGAAATCATTGGGGTTACAGAATATATTTATTTTTCCTCTCTAAGAATAGAACCACCTGAAGCACTCTTAAAGCATGTCAGTTTGTTGTTGGATTTTCCCATGTTAAAAATTTCTCAGGTACATGTTCGGTGTGTGCAATAATAATGGGAAACATCAATCTTGCTGCTTCTCCCACCCCCAATTCGTTTACATGTGCCTCCATCCTCTTTGTCACGATACCCACAGGGTCTTCGGGATAAGAAAAATAAGGAAGGAAGAAAGCAGCAAGAAACATTCCAATTTCAGTTATTTTATTCCCAAAACAGGTTTAGATGATTCAAAGGGACAGACCTGAGTGAAGCGAGGCACAGAGTGTATATCACAATGATAAGAATGGAAAAAAACAGAGGATGGAGAGGTCCCCCTCCCATCTCACCTGGAGCAGAGAGGAAGTCAGATGGACTAGAGAGGGGCCAGCGGAGTTGTGTGGGACCTGGGCAAGGCACTGTGATGGGTTTTTGCCTTGAGCATTTTTTTTTTTTAATGAAACAGTTTTGTTTAATTGTTGGCTGGTGGCAATGAGGTGCTCAATGACGTGGTCCAGTCATTAGTCATATTTCTGTGGTTTTCAGTTTACCCCACCATCTCAGTTGGCCAGGACTCCTGTAACAGATAATACAGATTGGTTGGCTTAAACAACAGGAATTTTTTGTCTCATAGTTTGGAGGGTAGAAGTCCACACTCAAAATTATTGGCAGGATCGTGCTTCCTTAGAGGTCTGCACTGTTCTGGTCATGTCTAACTGGCAATCAGGAACTCAGTCTATGTCTCCATTGCGTGGCTGTGTCTCCTGTCCTTTCCAGCTGTGCCTGAATTTCCTCTGCTTCGAAGGACTCCAGTTATATTGGATTAAGGCCCGTCCTGATTCAGTTTGCCCTCAGCTTAACTAATCAAAGCTCCAAAGGTCCTATTTACAAATGGGTTCACATCCATAGGACCCAGGATGAGGACTTGACCATAGCTGTTTGGAGGACACAGTTCAATCCTTAACACCCACTGTGAGCATTAATGGGCTATGATGCATTTTCTGGCCCTAACAACCACCTCCTCAAGCTCTGATAATGGAGGGTCAGTGCCCTTTGTCACCCACGTCATTGGCTGATTGGGTCAGAGGTGGACACAAAACCTGGATTTGCTCAACTTGAAATTTATAATAAGACTCAGAGACTCTACTTACTTAATTAGAGATTCTAATTAATCTGAGTGCTAGGAGCAAGACTTCGTGGAGAGCTGAGATGCCCAGATGTGCAGAGAAACAGAGAATGCTGTATAGAAATGAAAGACCAATGCAGGGCTGTTAGGAGGTAAAGACAGAGACAGGAGAGATGTCCGCTCATCCAATACTGAGAAAGTATTCCAGTTTCAGTCTAATTTCTGATTTTCTCTTAAAGCTCGACTGCATCTATCAACATTTTGCCATGAAAAGTGAGGATATTAGTCTACTTACATTCACTACAGTCCCTCCTTTCCCCTTTTTCCTACTGCTTTTATTAGCTCAGTTATTATTTCTTTTTATTTTGAACTTTTATTTTGCAATAGTTTTAGATTGACAGAAGAATTGGAAAGGTAGGGTATTTATACATACTGCTTTAGTTTGCTGATGTTGCTGGAATGCAACATGCCAGAAATGGAATGGCTTTTATAAAGGTGCTTTATTAAGTTACAAGTTTACAGTTCTAAGGCCTTAAAAATGTTCAAATTAAACATCAACAAGAATAAGATACCTTGACTCTGAAGAAAGGTCAAATGGCATCCAGGTTTCTTCTGTCACATGGGAAGGCATGTGGCCAGCATCTGCTTCTTGGGGCAACTCTGGATTTCTTCTCTTCTCTTGGCTCTCTCTAGGTTCTGGTTTGCTTAGCATTTCATGGAAAGGCATATGATGACGTCTGCTGTGCCCTGGTTCCTCTCTAGTTTCTGTAGATTCTTCCAGCTCTTGGTGTCCCCTGGGGCTTCTGCATTTCCAAACATCTTCTCCTCAGCTTTCTCTGTATTGGCTATCTAAACACCTCTGTCAGCATGCCTATAGACTCCAAATATCTGCATTTATATTGGCTCTGAACTGTTTCCTTCTCCGTGAGTTCTCTTAAAGACCCTAGTAAATTAATTAAGTCCTACCTTGAATGGGCAGAGTCACCACCAAAAAGCCCACTCACAATTGGGTGTGTCACATCTCCACAGAAACAATCTAGTCAAGAGGTCACACCCGAAATTGAGTGGGCTACATTTCAGTGGAAACAGTCCAATCAAGACTTTCCACCCTACACAATAGGTCTGGCATTAGAAGATTGGATTGGGATTGAAAGAACATGGCTTTTTTGGAGTACATAACAATTTCAGACCAGCACAATACCCTTCACCCAGCTTCCACTAATAGTAATACACGACATAACCATGATACATTAGTCAAAATGTAGAAATTAGCGTTGGTGCGATAATATTACTGGGGGAACGAGCTCATCCATTGCACTAGCAATGAACAATCCAAAAAATGAAATTAAGGAAACAATTCTATTTTCAGCAGCATCAAAAAGAATAGAATGCATAGGCATAAATTTAACAAAATAGCTTAAAGCTTGTACACTGAAAACTATGATATGTTGTCAAAATAGATAAAAGAGCTTAAAGAAGTTGAAAGATATCCTATGCTCATGGATTGAGAGACTTGTAGGGTTAAGATGGCAATATGCTACAAAGTGATCTACAGATTCAGCACAGTCCCTGTCAAAATTCTGCCTTTTTGGTAGAAATGGACAAAGTGATCCTAAAATTCATATGGAAACTCAAGGCACCATGAAAAAACAATCGTGAAAACGATAAATCACACTTCCCATTTAAAAGCTTACTACAAAGCTAAGTAATGAAGACAGAGCGACACTGGTATTAGGAGATACTAGAGATCAATGGAGTAGAATTGAGAATTCAGAAATAAATCCTTATATTTTATTTTTGACAAGGGTACTAAGACAGCTCAATGGACAAAGAATAGTATTTTGAACAAATGGTTCTAGGACAACTGACTATCCTCAGCAAAAGAATGAAATTGGAACCCCTTCTTACACTATATAGAATAATTATATCAAAATGGACCATAGACATAAATGTAAAAGATAAAATTATGAAATTCTTAGACAAAAATATAGGAGCAAATCTTTATGATCTTGAATTAAGCAAAAGTATCTTAGATATGACATCAATATCTTAGAGAAATTGTACTTTACAGGACACCATTAAGAAAGTGAAAAGGCCCCATGCAGAATGGGTGAAAATATTTGCAAATGAAATATCTGATAAGGGATTTGTATCTAGAATATATAAAGAATGACTCAACAATAAAAAGACAACCCAATTAAAAAATGGGCAAAGGATTTGAATAGCTAATACTCCAAAGAAGATTATGTGGCCAATCAGCCCACGGAAAAATGCTCAACATTATTAGTCACTTTGAAAATAAAAATTAAAACTGAAATGATATTTTACTTTTTCACACACACTAGGATAGTTAAAATAAAAAGGAGTGGCCGTAATAAATGTTGCCAAGGATTTTGAGAAACTGGAAGCCAATTACATTGCTTATGGGCATGTAAAATGGTGCAACTGCTTTGGAAAAGAATTTGGTGATTCCTCAAAATGTTAAGCATATAGTTATCCTATAACCCAGAAATTCCACTCTTAGGTATCTCTACCCAAGGGAAATAAAAACAAAAATCTACATAAAAACTTGTATACACCAATATTCTTAGCAGCATTATTTGTAATAGCCAAAAAGTTGAAATAACCCCCAAATCCATCAACTGATGGATATAAAGAAAATGTGGTATATCTAGACAAAGGTTTTTTTTTCACCCATAAAAAGGGTCAGGAGCAAGTGGTGATGAATTTGGACTGCAGGCTTCTAATCTTCCTTTTATATATCTGTTGCAACTTCCTGTATAAATAATCATCAGAAAAGAGAACTGAAAATAATTGTCACTCACGAAATCCAGAAAACTAAGAATCTCATCAGGTGGAAATATTTAGGGCCAGCTTCAATTGAATGGCCCTACTGAATCTCATATCTAAAGTGACTAACAATGACAAAGACCTTATGAACT
Organism: Myrmecophaga tridactyla; assembly: GCA_004026745.1. NCBI lineage: Eukaryota > Metazoa > Chordata > Mammalia > Pilosa > Myrmecophagidae > Myrmecophaga > Myrmecophaga tridactyla. Next base: position 30,297 of record PVIY010016267.1, read on the forward strand.
TTAGCAGATAATTCAGGAAACTATTATTATCCTCATTATATTTCTATGCACATATAAAAAAACATTTTAAAGTCAAGAAAATATCTGTCAATCCATTTATGTTATAAAGATGTCGACTCATGCTTTTGATTTAGCGTCAGCAGGAAACTGCTGTAGGTAAATTCCACATTTCTCTGCAACCAAATAAATACATATTTAATTTTTAACTTAAACTTTTACCATATCAAAAGTTAGTTAGAACCTTAGTTCTCCATTTGTACTTATTATTTAACAAAAGGAATGCTAGTGGGATAATTTGAATGGCCAACTCCAAATGCTCTTTGAGTTGGTGCATTTAAAAGCTGTCCTTGAATTTTTTCAATTGCTCATTATGATTTCTCCTATTCTAATATCATCCTCCCAACAGATACTTGTTTTCAGTGGTTAAATTCTTTCTCATGGTGTTGGAAGCTAAACTTGAGAACCTTTTGTTTTAATTCAAATGTTTTCATACTATTTTATCTTGCCTTTTCTTTACTTTTCCTAAGGATTTTAACAACAACACAAATTAGTTTCAGGTCTTCAAATGAATTTGAATGAAGGAAAAATCAATTTGATTCTATGGGGCTCTTCCTTTGCCTTACATGGTCTTTTCTTTGACATTTTGTGCAACATTATTAGGTCATTGAATTATTTATGTACCAGATATTAGACTTTAAACATTTTCATATTCTCTAAGCTTTATAATCATTCATGTTCAAAGTTTAGTTGGAATCCTGTTTCCTATTTAACCTCAGTTCTGTATTACCTCTGAATTGAGTGCCTTTGAGTTCACAGGCTAATGGAAATTTCATAGTAAATGTAAATAAGGTCAGAGAATCTAATATAGAGGCTGATAATAAAGCATTAATATAAAAACAGAAAGAAAAAGGAATGATTCATGCTGTAACATCGATGGATGAACCTGGGAAACATTATGCTAAGTAACAGAAGCCAGTTACAAAGATCACATATTGTTTGATTCCGTTCGTATGAAATACTCAGATTAGTCAATCCATGGAGACAAAAAGTAGATTAGTGGTTGTCTCAGCTTGGAGGGCAGAAGAGGTGGAGAGTGATTGCTAATGAGTACAGGGTTTCTTTCTGGGACAATGAAAATAATTCAAAAGTAGATAGTGGTTATGGTTGCACAACTCTGTGAATATACTTAAAACCACTGAATTGCACACCTTCAAAAGGTGGATTTTATGGTGTATGAATTATATCTCAATACAATTGCTATAAAAATATTTACAGCATTTGTGCATGCGAGGTGGAAGTGGGCTGTGTTTGGGTTTGTGTGTCAGCAATAGTTGAAACTTAGTGATCAGTAAATTTTCTTCTAATTCTGAAAAAAATACAGAGGGGAACAAGTGTTTCTAGCAATGCTACATTTCTGAGAGTTTATTTAGTCAAATAGTTTTATGCATTTTGAGAATGTTTAACCATAGGTTGAAAAGTTTTAGGAGGTGAAAAAAATGCCTTTACCATATGTAAGAACTATATGAAGAGAAACTATAGAAGAAATAAAAATGAAGCACTAGAGATGGGGTAAAATCAACTCAGACACTTGAACAAAATACCAGATTCATGAGCTTGGGTAAGTACATCGAATAAGAGGGAAAGATGCGTGGAAGAGGATAATAAGGAGCCCCTTTAAGACCAATCAAATGAAATTGCTGGTTTTGAAGGTAGAGTGAGCAGCAAAGAGTAGCAAGGGAAATATGTGTTCAACCAAGAGATCTATCTGCAAAGCAGGGTCCTGGAAATAATAACCAAACATATCCAATATCTACTGAACTATCTTGTTAATAACTATTGAGATCTGTTGGAATGGCTTAAGTTACACTGGATACATCTAGCCAAATAATAAGAGTTAGGAAGAGAAAGTCGTCCCCATTTCCCAGCTGCCAGAATGCAATAAGCCGGAAATGGAATGGCTTTTAAAAAGGAAAATTTAATAAGTTACAAGTTTACAGTTCTAAGGCTGAGAAAATGTCCCAATTAAAACAAGTCTGTAGAAATGTCTAACTTAAGGCATCCAGGGAAAGATTCCTTGGTTCAAGAAGGCCGATGACGTTCAACGTTTCTCTCTCAGCTGGAAGGGCACATGGCGAACATGGCGGCGTCTGCTGACTTTCTTGTGGCTCTACCAAAAGGGACTCTCTCCAAAATGTTTCCTCTTTTAAAGGATTCCAGTAAGCAACTCCACCTTCAATGGGTGGAGACACACCTCCATGGAAATTATCTAATCAAAAGTTACCACCCACAATTGGGTGGGTCACATCTTCATGGAAACAATCCAAATGCTCCCACCCAGCAATACCGAATGAGGATTAAGAACATTGCTTTTCTGGGGTCCACCACAGATTCAAAGTGGCAATAAGTATTTAATAAATATTAGTTATTTCTCTCCCTCTCCCAAGTGCACACCTTCCTTATTTAATTTTCAACAGTTAATTTTTTTTTCTGCCCTTTACGTTTCTAAGGTAGAACAGAGGACTTTACATTAACCAGACGCTGTAAGCCATTGAAGCTAGGCCTGTTCTCCACCGACAATGAACAGAGCACTGTCCCTGCCTGCAGTTGGACAAAGGGGAATGGAGAACCAGGGGCAGTACTACAGTCTGGGTGGAAGTGACATGGCTCCAAAGAATCAGTGAGCTGGACTTCTGTGGCCTTGCATTTCTGGCCCCCTTTCAGACAGAGTAGATGTACCTCTCACAGTTTTGGTAGCTGCAAAGATTTCCCTTTACTGTCTTTTAGGACCACTCTGAGTAGTCCTGCAGTCTGCTTCTGGTTTTTACCAACAAATGTGCAAACTAAGTTCGAGTCTTTTCATACCCAAGCAATGGTTGTAGGGTTATTCGTGAGGTTATTGTGTGGATTGAGGGAGGGGCTGCAATGCTATAAGAGTAGATGGGGTGAGATTGTTGGTGACACAGTCAAGCAATGTGAAAGCCTAGTAAGCTGCTCCCACTTGATTATAGAATGCTACTGGGAATACACAACTTAATTCCTGTTTGGGTCACTTTATGGTCGGGAGCTTGAGCCACATGGTCAAGTCTTCAGTCTCCACCAAGACCTAATAGCAATCCGCAAACTCTTTCTCAAAAGCTGAAGAGACCTTGGTTTTGCTCCATAGACATAAGGGCCTCTGTTGTAATTATATTTCCACAGACTCCAAATAGCATCTCATTCTGCCGGAGACAATTTGACCGTCGTTGGATCTAGTGGGATATAAGGACCTAGCATCAGCTCTGCCTGTGCAGCATTCTGGACGAGCTGGGGTCCTGTCCTGGCTCTGTGCCTGCCCAATGCAGGCGGTCTTTGGGTCACTAGTAGAAGGGTCAGAGTAGCACAGCCAAATGTGGTATACATGACCTCATTGTTGGAAAGGGATAAAGGGCTCTCTTGGCTGAGTCAACACAAATCTCCCAAGTTTCAGTCTGCCCTCAGTCATAAATTCTGGGATTTGAACTTGTCAGATTTCTTCATGCTGTCTAGTGTTATCAGAAATAGTTACCCCATTCTCCATCTATGGCTCTTTCATTACTCATGTTCTTATAGTCTATGATAGCAGTTCTCTGAAATCTTCTTTTTTATTGGCAGATATTCCAGGTAAACACAGGTGATAATTTTCACAACTGTTTTCCCCTTGTGTCATATACAACCAATTCAAACTCCAGAATATTACCTGCTCTTTGGTTGCCTTCTACCCAGCTAAGCCAGACGAAGATCTCAGATCTCCTAATCTCTGCAACCCACTTCTTAGTACCAACTTTACCAATCCAGGTTCTTGGTGACAAACAACTGAAACCCATTCTGTCTTAACTGGAAAAACAATCTATTGGAAGCTGTACTGGTTTTCTATTGCTGTATAATGACCACAAACTGAACAGCTTAGAACAACAAGTGTTTATTAGCTCAGAATTCTGCAAGTCTTAGGTCTGGTACAGTAGGCTTGTGCTCTTGGCTCGGGGTATTGCCAGGCTGAAATCAAGATCTCAGCTCTGGCTACCATTCTCACCAGGCACTGGAGTTAAAAATCTGCTTCCAGCTCATTCAGAATGTTGGCAGCACTTGGTGCCTCGCAGTTGTAGGACTGAAGTTCCCATTTGCTTGCTGGCTATCAGCCAGGGATCACTCTCAACTCCTAGAAGCCACCCACATCCTTTGCCACATGGATCCCTCCATCTTCAAGTAAGGAGGGTGCATTGAATTCTACTTGTGTTTCCAATCTTTGGCTTCCCCTTCTGCCGCCAGCCAGAGAAAATACTCTTCTTTTAAAGGGTCACGTGGTTAGGTCAGGCCCACCCAAATAATCTCCTTACCTTACAACCAAGGATTTGGGAGCTTCGTGGCACCAGGAATATCCTTTCATGGTGATACTTTGATTAGTCTTTGACTGAATAACTGTGAGGTGTGTGTACAGTAGGGGCCAGGATTTGGAAGTCATCTTAGGATTTTGTCTTTCACAGACAGAAGGGTTTAGACATTTCATAGTGTATTGGGGGCCCCCAAATCCCCTTCTTGGTTTGATAAGTCACTAGGAGGACTCAAAGTTCTCAGAATATACATGTACTCATGATTATGACTTATTAGAACAAAGGGGAAGAGATGCATGGTGCAAGCTCTGGGGAAGATTGGGTGTAAGCTTCCAGAATCCTTCCCAGGGGTCATGACCAGGATCCATTTAATTCTCCCAGCAATGAGTTGTAAAAAATATATATAAAATGATGCCAACCAGGTAAGTTTATCAGAGTTTCAGTACCCTGTGATTTTTTTGGTGACTGATCACATAGGCACGCCCTGCCTGGCACATACCTAAACTCCAGATTGCTAGAAGGAAAGCAGTGTTCAGCATAAACCCTACCATTTGTGCAAACAGTTTAGCACAGCGAGACATTCTTATCGATTAATGGTGGGGACATTCCCGAAATCTAAGTTCCCAGACACTAGTCAAGAGTTAACCTTGCAAGTAGGCTTCCAAGAATAGCAATTTGGATCTGCCATATTGACTATTTTCTGCACATGTGGTAGGATATAATTTGAAGGATCAGCGTGTAAATTGAGTAGGAAGAAAACTGTTTTGAGTAGGAACATATGACCACCATTTCTGCGGCAGGACACCAATGCATTGGTCATGGAGGCAGCCACCCTCGATTCCACTGCAACTGCTATGACCATATCTTAATGGCCCCTGGTCTTTATCGCTTATTGGTCAACCCTACATGTCCTGGATGCCAGTGGGCAGAGAGGTGAGTAAGAGCAGATGTCTGGTCCCTGGGTCCAGAGTACATGTGGCTAAAGAGGAGGAACGAAGGAGCAAAACACCATGAGTACAATTCTGGGCAAAAGGCAGCAGGGACGACCCCAGGATGTCAGGGAAGACAAGAAAGTGTAAGGAGAATGGAAAGCTGTTGTCCTGGTTCTAGGCTCCAAACTGTCTGTCACCATGATGGCAGGCCCCAGTTTTCTCTTGCTTCCCATTAGAGATGCTGCAAGGGACCCTTCCACTGCCGCTTGAGAATTCCTGACATTGGGCCAGCTGTAAGAGGTCTGTGACCCCAGGCGTGGTGGCTCACCCTTATGCTGAACTCCAGTTTCCTCTCTTGGCCTGGTTGCAGGTGCCCACCTGCCCAGGTAGGGAAAGGCTTTACTCTCTAAGCCACTTGGAGGAGGCTTTTTACCCTTTAATTTTATTCTCAATATCTGCACCAGACATTGCGTTTTTAACTTTTGGTGTTTCTGCACTGAACATGCACATGACACCTCATTCTGTTTGAAGACAGTACTGTATCAAAAAATCAGGATTTAAGGGATGATTTTGATTATTGACTCATTATTTAGATATTCCTTTTTGTTTCTGGTATATTGGAGTAGACAGAGGGAAATTCCTGAAATCTTTAAATTGCAATCCAGTTGCCTTGATCTCTGATAATTGTATAGCCCTTATCTTCTGCCCCTGTGATTGCAGATCCCTTCTGACTAACCTTTATTTGTACCCAGTTATCCAGTTTTTCAACTTTAGAGTCTTGTGATCACTAAAGACAGCCCCTAATGTTTATTAATGAAGGGTCTTGGGTCAGCCCAGAATTAACCCACCCCAAGTCCAAAGTTATCTTAATAAGCAAGACCAGATCTAACCAAAGTGGGCCCACCTGACATGTGCAGTAGCTTAGACTTTAACCTACAAGTCACATATATCTCATTCTGCCATTTTCCTACACACATTCTGTGACTAAGCCTGTAATCAGTCTGCACATGCTCAATAATTAGATCATCTCTAATTACATCATCTGGGGCCACTGTGCTCATTATTCTAAATCCTGCCCATCTTTATCTCTAATAAAATTATCCAAATTACTGCAGTTTGGGGGGAGATTTTAGGCCACTAGGCCACCTGCTCTCCTACTATGTGCCTAGTAATATTTGAAAACCCAATGCCTCAGGAGTTGGTTATTGGGTGCCTTCAGCAAAAGAATCTGCAGCCTTTGTCCATTCGATAACAGGACTGCCTCCCTCACTACCCACCAGCCAACTTTGATTTTAGTAACTCAGTTTTTTCTAGTTTAAAATGTTGGGCTCCTTCAAAACTGTCCCCTTCCCCTCCTCCTGGCCTCACCTGTGGGGTGAAATAAGTTCTCAGCATCTGTTTCTGGGTTGTCCTGATTTAGGTGGAGACTGCAGGGCTAGGCTGGCCCAGGGCCCCCAAGGCAGGGACAGCAGACACCACCACAGAGTTGTGTCTCTATGGACGTGGATGCGGACACTTGAGAGCTGCGTAACCAAGAAATTAGGATTTAAGGGATGATTTTGATTACTGAATCCTTTTTGTTTTTTGGGATATTGGAGTAGACAGAGGGGAATACCTGAAATCCCTAAACTGTAATTTAACTGCCCTGACATCTGAAATGATTGTAACAGCCCTTATCTTGTGTCTTTGTGACTGGTCATTTTCTTGTAGGGCAAAGGCCCTAATGCTAATGAAGAATTTGAAGTCAGACATTAACTAGCTTCAGCCCTGGACATCTGTAAATCCTATCAGCTAGACCCCACTATTGAAAGATGTCTTGTCTCCTTTGCTTTTGGCTCACACCTTCAGTGTTGAATTGATAGCCTGCCTTCTCTCCTTTCAACTTATGTTCTCCTATTGAAATGATAATGATAACACTGTCTCCTTTTCTGCTTTGAACTTGCTATCCTAAATGACTTCCTCTTCCTTTGCTAAAATCCTTAAAAACCTTGAACCCCCTAAACTCAGGGAGGCAGATTTGAGAGAGCAGTTAGGCCATCTGCTCTCCTACTATATGCCTAGTAATGAACTCATTCTCTCTTTGAAATCTCAGCATCTCAGGAATTGGTTTTTGAATGTATTGGGCAAAAGAATCCTTGGCCTTTGTTTGGTAACAGCTGAGCCCCCTTCACTTCTGCCACAGGCATTGCTGTCCCCAGTCTGCTGAGCCCCCCAGGCCTGGCCGGGCTCTCAACCACTGTGGAAACAGTAGCCTGACCCTGAGCCTCTGCATTAGCCCTGCCAAGGGCAACAAGGGCAAGTCCTGGGTGGTTGTCCTGATGGGCCACACCTGGGCCACATGGCCACCCAATTAGTCAGCAGGTGGGCAAAGGAATATCTGCCCCCACCCCACGCTTGGCTTCCAGAGATAGAGCTGCCTCCCTGCTGTCTCAAAATTCCCCCAAATCACAAAGATGTCTGGGTTCTGGGGAGCCAAAATGAGAAATATCCTCTGGACTTAGAGAGGCCCTGAGCTGGCCTCTGCCCACCTTATCCTCAGACTCTCTTGGCTCCAACAAAGCCTGGAGAAAAATTCAGAGCAATTTATACACCCATTGGGGAGGGTGGGGGAAGGTGGCTGGAGCAATGTACCTGCCAGAGCCCACTGAAGGTCCTGCCAGCTGACTGAGGAGTGGGCTGCCAACAGGGCCACCCAAGGCTGGGGCCAATGGGGTCAAGGCAGAGTGCCAGGGGGTCAGCAATGCAAGAATGACGGCCTCATCAGTGGCAGGAGGTAGGCCAGTGTAGGGTGCTGCCCACACAGAAAACACAGACCATGAATTACCCCAGCTACCAGCACCCAGATGGAGAGTTAGCATGGGCAGAGGCCAAATTCCAGAGATCTAAAGGTTGTCCTCTCAACTGAGACCCCTTCTGTCCATTCCATGGGGTCTGGGACTCCCTGCCAATAAATATCTCTTTTGATTAGGTAATCAGAATTGGTTTCTGTTGTTTGAAACCAAGAATCCTGATAGATATGACGCCTTGCCACCAGCTCTCCTCTACTGGAGCTGCCCTTGCTGCCAGAAGGCTGAACATCTCCTTCCAGAATTCCAGACAGGAATTGGGTGATCTTCTGTTTCCAGCTTCCTTCTCTACATAGCTCAGCTCTCCTAGTCCCTAAAGAGGGACCCACATAATGTCCTATTCTTTATCTCACCACTTCTAAATCTTGCTGAAGATCCTCAATCCCTTCTTGGCAGGGAAAGGACTCTTAAATCAGATCCTGTATCCTCTTTTTTTGTCACACTAACCTTCCCCACACTAGAACTCAAACTCCATGATGAATTCTCAGAGCTCTGGTCCCTCTCTGTCCAAGTTAAATCAGTCCTTTGAAATTCAAAGGCAAACTAGTTCCCTTTAAAGCACCCAGCTTTTGGAACTGAACTCAAAGGTAAGAATTTAAGCCTTTGTTTTAGTTTGAATCTCTCCTCTTCCCGTTCCCCCAGGAAAGTCCTGGGAGAAAGCCAAGGCTCCCCAAAAGGTAGAGAAGGGGTAAATGGGACAAAGAAGCTTGGGGACAATGATCTTTTAATATCTAAAAGTACTAAATGACTACACTTTATGTTTTAAGTTATGTCACAGTTTTATTAATTATCTCTGGAGGGCTTATTAAATTTTAAATATTATGGTATGAAATTATTAAAGATGATGTTATAAATGGAAACACGTTTTAGAGTGCAGATATTAAACTCAATCAAAGGGTGTTCAATCCAAGACAAAGATGCATTTGCAATGAAATCAGCTTACAACCTACGTGACTCTGGGTAGCAAAATTGAAGGAGTCAAGTGTTCTCACTCCTCCTGCCTCTTCCCTGCACACCCAAACCTGCACTCTCACTGGCTGCTGCCCATTGATCATCACCTCTGGTCACTAAGTATCCTTCCCCTGCCCTCTGCGAGGACAAGTACCTGGGACTTGCAGAATTGGATTCCACCTACCCAGTGACAGTGAAGCCACAGAGAGAGGAAGCCAGACCACTGAAGGGAGAGAGGAGGGCTGGGGGCTGGGGAAGTGTCTGTGTGACAAGGACCTGCTGGAAGTTAGAATATGTGCCTCATGTGCCTTCAAGCCACAAAGAACAGAGTCCAAAGGACACTTTGGAGAGAAGCAGAAAGCTTTACGTGAGGTCCTTCTGGAACCCCTGGTGAGCAGTTGATTTAGGCAGATTTAGGGGCATGCAGTAGTATCGTAACTAAACAACATAAACCTTGTTGGGACATGGAAGGCTCCAGGACTGGGGCTGGAGGCTGAGCCAGCCTGGGGCATTTTGATGGAGGCTGGCAGCAGAAGGGAGACCAGGCCCAGGAAGGAAGGAGGGGTTTGCATTCTAAGGCCAAAGGCCAAAGAGATGGTCCTCACCCAGCCCTGGATCCTACCTGTTCTCTCCTCCAGCTGTCCTGGTGTGTGTGGGTGGGTGCCTGGCTGCAGGTGCATGAGGCTGTGTTGCCTTGGAGGCTGTGATGCCTTGGCGGCTGTGAATGTAATAGATGAAGAGGCCAGAGGGCCCTGCAGTGGTGACTTGGCTAATCAAGAGCAGGGTGGGGCAGGGCGTCACCCCAATCAAGCATCTGTTGTCCAGAAAAGATCTCCCCTAAAGAATCAGGAAATGGAAGAAGAGGCCCACATGTCAAGACCCCAGGCTGCGGGTGTTCAGGGCTTCTTCTCGGAGCCAAGTCCCACATCAGGATGCCTGACAAACCCCAGTGCCCACCCAGTAGGGCTGGGCTAGAGGCCACGGTTCTGTGACTCCCATAATGCTGGGCTTGGTCAGGCCTGGCATCCATGTCCTGCTAGAAGTAGCTAGGTGCCCTGGCTTTCCTTCACCAAAACGGTGAAATGGGCAGTGAACTCAGGTTCCTTGTTCCAGGTCTGCTCAAGGTCTCCCTCTCTTCATATAGAGACCTTCTCTGCCCTTTGAGTTCCTTGAATTTCACTCAATGGTTGGAACCAAAAGTCAAACCCCTCCCTCTGCCTGCTCATCCTTGGTGCCTTCAAAAGGCCCCCAAGGGCCCCCAAGTGCTGCCCTTGGAAAGACCCACACACGGAGTTCTCATCAGGTCCTGTATTAATTAAGAATTGCTACAAGTAATAGAAAATAAACCCATTTCAGTAAAATGGAGATAATATTTTAACAATGTTTCCTCAGGTGATTTTCCTTGGGATAGACCAGTTTTTCTCTTTGCAATGAATCTGACTTTAAGGTTAGAACAGTGGGGAAAGGAAGCATGGTTCTTAGGATGAAGATATCCATGGTGGGGGATGAGGGAGAAGGAGGATGTGAGGCAAGGGAGTCCCCCCAAGATAGGAAGGGGAAATGGTGGTGAGGGTGAAGGGATTTGGGGAAAACCCTGCTAGGGGTGGTGAGGGACTCAGTACCTTACTGTCCTTGAACTGGTAAGTAGTGTTTGTAGTAGTAGGGCTGAGAAGAGAAGAATGCGGGATTGTGGAAGGGGAAGTAAAAGTACAGGGCTTGTGCCTCATACTCTCTTAAAATTCTGGAGGTGACTGCCTCAGGCCAATCTAGGCTGGTAGTAGCCAACAGACAAAATGGTGGCATGGAATACGTAGGCAAAGCAAGAGCTTGAAGTGCTGCCCCTGATTCCCCCAAGCCTACGCAGTTGTGTGGGAGAGATGCTGAAGGCCTGCCTTCCCCTTCTGGGAATCCAGAATGTGGCTGAAAGCCAACAGTTCCCCGAGACCACAACTGCATGAGCTGAGGTCTTCAATGGGAGGGACCAGGCCAACCACCCCCCAGAAGAGGCCAGTGAGGGCCTAGAGGACAAGTGCACACCTGATGCCTCTGCTCTCATGGCCATAGGGATCATTACGCCCCAGTGACCTCAGCTCGCAGAAGAGGGAGAGAGGGAGTACTCCCCAGGGAATGAACGCTTCACTCATAAGATTTAAAAACTGTATTACCTCAAAAGAAAGCAACTTACCTTTGGCAACTCCACACCTGGGCAGGAGTGGGGGATCAGGGAGAATTACTTCACTGACGGGAGGGAGATTTCAGAGCAGTTGTGATTACAGATGGAAAATAAGAATGCTCTTTTGTTTTTTAATCTGAGTTGTAATGTATGTTTTTTACCCTGCTCCATAAGCAAAGAGATATTTTTGTTTTCAACTAAGGACAAAGGGTGTTTAAAATGGACTCTCAGGGCAGAAGTGCAGCTGGATTTAGAAGCAGAAGCTATGAAATGAAAAGCCAACAAGAATATCTCTGGTTTGCCTCTGCTGTCTCCTCATTTTCAGCTTTATATTCTCTCTGCAGTTAGGCTCTCTTTGCTTCTTGGTCCATGCATTAATTTCCTAAGACTGCTATAAAAAGTTTCTGCAAACTTGGTGGCTTAAAACAACATTTTTTTCTTAGTTCTGGAGGCAAGAAGTCTGGGATTAAGGTGAGATGGGGCCCTGCTTCCTGAAGACTCCAAGGAAGACTGCCTCTTCCTAGCTTCGGGGGGTAGTCAGAAGTCCCATGTGTTTCTTGGCTTGTGGCTGCCTCACTCCAGTCTCTGCCCTTGTCTTCACATGGCCTTGGGGCCTATGTGTGTATCTGTGTCTCTTCTCTTATGAGGATTCCAACCACATTGGATTAAGGCCCAGCCTAATGTACTATGACCTCCTCTTAACTTCATTACATCTGCAAAAACACAATTTCCAAATAGCATTATATTCATAGCTAGTGGAGGTTAGGTCTTGAACATATATTCTGGAGGAAACCCAGTTCAACTCTCTTACAGTCCACATGATGTCAAATTTTTGGTCATCCTGTGTTCTCATTAGCCCAGCTTAACTTTGGCCCACACCAGACCAGCCATGGCCCCAGAGCCTATGTTCAGCTGGTATGTGTACTAGGTGGGCTGTCTGGGCATCCTTGGCTTTGATCTATTCTAATTGGTTGGTGTCCCCACCTCTACCCCCATAGCAGTGGTTAAATGTGTAGACTATGTCAGTAATCAGATGAATCATGTCATTCACAAAAAAAATTTTTTTAAGGCTTAATCTGCATTCCTATGAGTGTGAACCCATCTATAAATAAGAACTTTTTAGATGCTAATTTTAATTGAGATGTGGCCAGTCTGAATCAAAGTGAGTCTTAATCCGAATGGAAATTTGGACACAGTCTGCCAATAGAAGCCAAAACCAGTAGAAGCCAGAGAGCAAGGAGAGGTGGCTACAGGATGGAGGCCTGCCATCACCAGAACACTACTGAGTCTGAGAAAAACTACATCCTTGTCAATATCTTGATTTTGCACATCTAACCTCCAAAACCAGGAGACAATGAGTACTTGTTGTTTAAACCAACCCATTGTGTGGCGTTTGTCACGTCAGCTCTGGCAAAACAAGATAAACTATCACCCCTGCATGACCCTGAGTGTGTGTGTGTATGTGTATGTGTATGTGTGTGTGTGTGGTGTCAAGGTAGCCAAGTGTTTCTGAATGATGATGTCATAGTCATGAGAGCCAGAGAGAGACACTTTGGCCAACCATCAGATCACAGGTTCCTGACCAGGGCTGCAGGGGAGTGTAGTGTTGATTTGAGGCCATTCAGCCACACCTGCCATGGGGGCCAGTCTACACTTCATGGGCCCCCTGCCACTGACCATGTCTTGTAAAGATTCTACCCTAGGAATCCTATGACTGACAAGAACCTGGTATTTGGTAGTCATCTGGGCCCTGGCAGAACTGTTGTGGCTGACCCCACTGTGTCTGTGGTCTCCAGACAGATGGACTATGGAAGAACCCCCACCCTAGATTCTGGGGAAAGGATTTTAACTGTGACTCTAATACTTAGTAGATATGTGTGTATTCTGGGGATTGTCTCTTTGAGCCTCAGTTTTTCAATCTGTGCAAAAGGTCCCACAACACCCTCTGCGTACCATGCCTGTGAAAGCCACATGAGTTGGTATGTCAGGGGGTCCTGTGCTGCTCCTATCACTTGCTGGTCTTTAGTTTAGTGCTACATGGTACAACCAGAACTGGATAGGGAAACCAGGTAGATGCTGTTGTCATTCAGAATAAGAAATTGAAGAGGATGGTTGTGTGATCTGGGTTGAGGGAGAAGAATGCCTTTTTTCCCTAAATGTCTTACAATTCTAATTTCTGATTGAATTAATTTCTAATTTCTGATTGAAATCTCTGATGAAACCATGAGGTTTGCTTATGGCTATTTCGAGTTTGTGATTTAGAATGACCTTCATGGATCTTGGCTACAGACATACCCAATTCTCACTGCTCTGCTCTCAGAACCAGGTGGACCTTGGCCAGCTCCACCTAAACATGTCAAGGCTGACTTGGAGTTCAGGTGGGCCTCAGACATTCCTCGAGGAAAAGCTGAATTCCTGGTCTCAGAATGAGGAAGCTTAAATGCTTTGCTTTGAAAGTATTCAAGTCTAGCTGGAATTCAAACGCGCTAAAAGAAAGGCCAAAGAATCAGAAAAGGGGGGTTGCTTTGTCTTTCCTAGAGCTGCTTGCAGCTGAAAGAGGCTTTAGGTTCTGCATTACCAGCTGCCTGAATCATCAACCCCCCCACAAACCAGTTTTACTGCATGAGAAAATGATTTATTCTCTGAAGTTAATGATTTGGAACAATAGATTGGCCTTGGTCAAAAATCAATTTTTATTATTTGGAGAAGGGATTGGTAAAGTCTCCTTTTCATTATCAGGCACACAGACGACAATCCTAAATCATGATTGTTCAAGGGCAAAGCTTCATTTGGATTGTGGTTTGGGTGTATTCACAATTTTTTCCTTTCATTAATTCTTAAAGCTTTAATCCATACTTGGTGATGACTTGTGTAACTCTCACTTAAAATAAATCAGCTAGATTTGGTTTCCACCTTAGAGAAGAGTGGTCTGGTACTCTTGGAAGCAATTTTCCATGAATGGTTATGAAGTGGGTTGTTTGGGTCCATGCTGCTGGGACACAATGGGTTGGCTCTAAGAGCTCCCAGGCATGAGCTCCTCTGGTCCCAAGACTGTCACAAACCACACTTCTGGGTGCTTCTATCATGGGGTGAGGTGGAGGGAGGTGGGTGGCTCCTGCTTAATAGAAGAGAAAATAGAAAGTGAGGGACCATCTGATGGCAGAATGGAAACTTTCCTTTCTTGCTTTCCCCCATGAATGCCTTCCTCTGATAGAAGAAAGCCCTAGATGTCTGGATGGCTTCCTGCCTTATCATGGTTCAAAGACCCTTCATGTCTGACCACTGCTTTTAAGACTGATCCCAGCCTCTGGCTCTCTGCCCCAAGCCATTATAACCACACTAACCTTCTCTGTACAGGCAATGCTGGTCACAGTTCAGTGTCTCTGCTGCTTCTTGCTTCTATCTGACCTGTCACTGCCCTTTCCTTTAAGATTGGAGCAATTGTTACTCTAGAACAGCCTTTATGTTCTCCCTGTCCCCTGGGCAGCACAGCTGATCCCCTGTCCAGAGAGATTATCAAAGGCCCCAGACTCATCTTTTCCCTACAGGACTCAGCTGCTTGGGGATATTTCTGCTTCTCTCTATATGCCCAGAGCTTGGAGCCATGCATGGTGCCATCCTGAAAGGTGCTTCTTAAAGGTGCAGGGAAAGAACAAAGGAATCTTCTCTGATATGCCTCCCTGGAACCCACAGCACTCACTGACCTTTATCTTTTGGGAATTTAAAATTTCATGCCATCTGTGTTAAATGATTTGGCATTTGATTATGGGTCCTTACATGTGGTTATAGCTGGTTTCCTTGGTCAAATATCAACTTTGTCCTACCTTCAAGGGACTTGGTCTTTGGAGCCACGTTTCAGTCCTTAAGATGGTGCCTCATTTTCCTGAATCTCTCAGGAGGGATGCTCCCCGCATGTACGTGTGTATGATGTCCAAATGTCCCCCAGGGTGTTGAAACACATTTACAACAAGAGAGCTTCAATATTGGTCACTGGAACATTGGTGGTGGCTCTTCCCACTAGTGAAGGAAGAATCTTGGCCTCCAATTGTACTTGGAGGTGATGGAGCCTCTGGGAGGGCCACACATGCTCATTTTCTTTTGCTTGGGTCTCCTTGTTGGGTCCTTTCTGGCTGTCACTTGAGGAAAGCACCTCCTCACTGCCTCCCCTCCCTGCCCCTTGTCAGCTCCTGATTTTCAGCTCTGGCTGCTGCCTCCCAGTGCTCTCCTGATGGGAACACACCCTAAGGGAATTGATGTCACTGCATATGCTTTGCTCTTCCAGAGTCAAAATCAGGCTCTGGATCATGAAGAAACAAGGCCCACATTCTACCGTAGCTCTCACCATGGCCCCCAAACTGCCCTTCCTGTGGCCTGAGCCTCACGGAGTGCTCACAAAAGCAACTGTCTCAGCATTAATTTGCCATCTGATTCTCTGTAGGGTAAGTTACATCTTTCATTTATGTTAATTCATGCAAATAAGTCCTAAGGTCAGGAGGGGTCTCTGCTGATGGAGGGGGACCCTGGCTGGCACTGGAGTCCTGGTTTGGGCGTGGCTAGGAACCACTAGGAACCACCCCCTTTGCCCTACCCCCCGACATGAGGGATGGTGCCTGCTATAGCTTTTGGTCCTTAGAAGTTAATTCCATGGATCAAATTCTTTGAATTTGGTTACTTAAACATTTTTCCTAGTGCCTAAGACTCATGTATGAGATGATCAGGTGCCACTAGGTTATACCAGCTGGAGGCTAGAAGTGACACAGGGAGGAAGGCCAAAGGATGGATCACGCTAGCCAGGTCAGTGTCAGGGTGACTAGATATGAAGTGGGGTGCAGAGGTGTAGAAAGAATGGATGAAGAATGAGCAAATGGCCCCATATTTCCTGAGTGAGGTCCACCTCATGGGGACCACCCACCTGCTGGGATCTGGCCCACTCACATTTCCTGGAGTCCTTCCTGGGTGGCTGTCCCAAGCAGCTTTCTTTTTCTCCACTTTGGTTATTGTGCCCAAGTCTTCAACATTGTCTCTAGACTCCTGTTATGGGTTGAACTGTGTCCCCCACAAAGACATTTGAAGTCCTAACTTTTGGTACCTATGAAGGCGACCTTAATTGAAAGTAGGGTCTTTGCAGGTATAACCAGATGGAGATGTGGTTATGTTGGAGTAAGATGGGCCCTAATACAATATGACTGGTTGCCTTTAAAGAAGAGTCAAAGTGACATGGACACAGTGAAAAGACATAGACATGTGAAGACCAAAGCAATGGCTGGAGTCGTGCAGTTACATGTCAAGAAATGCCAAGACCCATGAGCCCTCAGTCTTGGGATTTACCCCTATGAAACTTATTCCTGCAAAGGATAGGCTAAGCCTACTTAAAATTAGGCTTAAGGGTCATCCCCAGAGAACCCCTTTTGTTTCTCAGATGTGGCCTCTCTTTCAAAGCCAACACAGCAAGTGAACTCATTGTCTTCCCCCTCTACATGGGACATGACTCCCAGGGGTGTACACCTCCCTGGCAATGTGGGATAGAAATCCTAGGATGAGACGGGACCTGGCATGAAGGGATTGAGAAAACCTTCTTGACCAAAAGGGGGAAAAGAGAAATGAGAAAAAATAAAGTGTCAGTGGCTTAGAGACTGCAAACAGAGTTGAGAGGTTATCCTGGAGGTTATCCTTATGTATTATATAGATATTCGTTTTTACTTTATGGTGTACTTGGAGTGGCTGGAGGGAAGTGCCTGAAACTGTAGAGCTGTGTTCCAGTAGCTTTGTTTCTTGAAGATGACTGTATAATGATATAGCTTTCACAATTTGACTGTGTGATTGTGAAAACCTTGTGTCTGATGCTCCTTTTATCTAGGATATGGACAGATGAGTAAAAAATATGGATAAAAAATAAACAAATAATGGGGTGACAAAGGTTAAGATAAGTTAGGTAGATGGAAATAATAGTGGTCAACGAGAGGGAGCGGTAAGGGGTATGGTGTGTATGCGTTTTTTCTTTTTTTTCAATTTCTTTTTCTGGAGTGATGCAAGTGTTCCAAAAAATGATCATGGAGATGAATACACAACTAGGTGATGATATTGTGAGCCATTGATTGTACACCATATATGGAATGTTTGTATGTTAAGAATGTTTGTATGTTAAATTTTATCAATAAAAATATTTAAAAGAAAAAAGAAATGCCAAGACCCTTTGGAGGAACCATGGCCCCGCCAGAACCGTGATTTTGGACTTTCAATCTCAGAACTGTGAGACAATGTGTTTCTGTTGTTTTAATCCAAACAATTTGTGGTCCTTTGTGATGGCAGTGCTGAGAAACTAAGCCTGCTCCCTTCCGATCTAGTTCTTCTCTTCTCTATCACCATTTGGGCCCATTCCCATTTTCTTTGCCAAACTCTATTCCAGTGGGAAGGAAGCTTGCCTCCCTCGGACACCTTCTTTGTGCCTGAACCTCTTTTCAGTGTCTATATACATGATCTTATTCTCATGAAAACCCTATGAGGTGGGTAACAGGCTAAATAATTTGCCCAAGGAAAACAGCTGGCCAGAGGCAGACTGAAGATGCTAGAAGATCTGATGGCAAGGTTGAGTGCCACCACCTTTTCTTACCTCCTCTTTCTGATTAGTGATTACCTACTACTTTTATTTAGCTTGGCATAGATATACTTCCAGTCGCAGTGCCTCTAGATCAGACAAATATTTATCAGGGGGAAGTCTGTGGAGCCCTACAGGAGTTGGTTCCTTTTTAGGAAGAGAAAACATTTAGAAAATCATATCTGCAACAGGAGTTGGGAGAAGGGTGATGAGAGGCACTGGTCAGAAAAGAAATTTAAATAAGAGGAAATTTGAGGTTAGGCAATATGAATGGGAAATTTATCTTGTGAGATATTCTGTATGTGGTCCTAAGTATTTAGAAATATTTGTGCAGTATGCTTTTTTTAGGTGGAATTAAAATGCATTGACTCAGCTAAAACAGACAAATATATCTAGGTCAACTAAGAGAGGCAGACATGAAAAAGTGGGAGACTAACTTTTTATATTTATTTCATGTTTAAAACTTTTCATTATGAAAAATTTCAAGCTTACACAAGAGCAGAGAGAAACAACTCTTGCTTTATATGTATCCATCATTCAGCTTCTACAATTATCAATCATGTTCAATCTTACTTCTTCTATTTCTCCTGGATTCCTTCGAAGCAAATCCTAGCCAGCATGCAATTTATTTTATGACTACTTTAGTACTTATCTCCAAAATATAAGGATTAAAAAAACAACCAAAATATAGTTATTACAGCTAAGAATTTAATAATTCCTTTAATAATCATAATTCCAGTCAACGTTCAAATTTCCCTAAATATGTCATCAATGTGATGGCTTTTACAGTTTGTTTAAATTGGAATTCAGTCCATATTTTGAGATTAGCTGATGTCTTTGAAGCCCGTCTCTTTTATTCATTGCATTTGGTGTCGGTGTTTTTGAAGAAATGGATTGTCTGTCCTGTAGAGTTTCCCACATCCTGAAATTTTGCTGCTAGGATTCTCTTACTGTTGGTTACATGTCCCTATGCCTTGCATTTCCTGTAAGTTGGTAGTTAGATCTAGATGCTTGTTGGCAAGACTACTTCAGAAATGGAGTTGTGACTTTCTTTAGGAGGTACATAATTCCTGGATGTTTTGCTTTTATGATTAGCAACTGCTGATGATCATTGCCTAGACCCATTAATTTGCAAGGGGTTGCAAAATGCTGCTATTTTAATTTTATCATTCTTTGTCATTTACTAGCTGGAAAACTTTTACAAAGGAAAACTTAACCTTATTGGCTATTGTATTACCCAGAAATCCAGTTCAAGGAGGAAATATAGAATAAATGCTTGATTTTTCTCCTATCCCTTTCCCCCCCTTATTTCTCCTCTTTATTTAAAATTTTTTTGGGGTGGTGAGTGTTTATCGGCTGGGAGCTGATCCTGGGTCTCCCACATGGCATGTGAGCATTCTACCACTGGACCAACCCACTCCTCTTTATTTAAAAGTTTTCAAAATTGTGACTGATTCTATAGGTCCCTTGATCCAAAAGTGATCAATGTGGTTTTCTTTTTTCATTTGAGCTTCATCACGGGATTCATGGATTTAAACATATTTGATACTTTTCATTCTGTTGTAATTGCTATCCTCACTGATGCTCGGATTGTATCGCTTTTACCAAGAGTTCTTATTCCAGTGCTCTTTGTTCTCTTGATGTGCTTCAACTAGTCACTCACAGCTTCCTTACTGTCCACGTTGACAAGATGCTGCTAGCTCATCTTGTCCACGTCCTGCTTCAGATCTGGAACTAGCAATTTTTCCTTGCAACCCTGGCTATCCTTTTAGTGGGAACTAGTGTTTGGAGATCACAATATGAGTCCTAGGATACTCACTGCTATTGGGTTAGTTATTGCTTTGGAGACTTTTCAGAAAACATAGTTAAGAAATGTGTTTTCATTTTTAAATAAAATACATCATGAATTCACACTGCTCCTTCCAATTTTGTATTGGACTGTTGAGCTTTGCTTAACCTCTTCAATTGGAAATCTGTGTCTCCTTTCTCTCATGCCGAAAACCTCAGGTCTCAATAACATCAACCCAATCACTCTGTTGAGTTAGCCCACAATATAAACACAAGGGAGGCTGATTTTTCCATTTTCTGACAATCACAAGAGAGAGAGAGACCCTGGTCTGGAGATTGGGTGGAGCATGTGGAGCGCATAATGGCTGCATATGTATGTGGACAAGTTTTTGATGTGAGGAAAAAGGAGAATGCACTGGGTCTGAGATCATGAGAACTCTTTGGCTATTCCTGTCTATAGTTCAACACGGGTTGTTTCTGAATCCACTTGTTGTACCTCTCAGCTCCACAATACTGAGGAGTTTCTAGGCTGGGAGCAGCGTGGCTCATGCTAGTGGTGTCTATAGTGAGTTTGTCTGGGTTACTCATGATAGTGGTAGACTAGCTGCCTCAATTA
Source organism: Myrmecophaga tridactyla (assembly GCA_004026745.1). Classification (NCBI taxonomy): domain Eukaryota; kingdom Metazoa; phylum Chordata; class Mammalia; order Pilosa; family Myrmecophagidae; genus Myrmecophaga; species Myrmecophaga tridactyla. The sequence continues at coordinate 50,544 of PVIY010016267.1, forward strand.
ATCTTTCTGCTCTTGTTGCAACTGAAGGGAGTTGAACTCATCCATCCATCAGGGGTATGATAAATAGGACGACACTTTTCAACCACTGTACTGATGCCCTACCTGTTTCACACTGCCAGCACATGCCTACCCAAATTGTCTCTTGTTGCCTCTCCGGGATTCCTTCCCATTTATATACATGCCATGTGTCTTCAGGGTCATTTTTCATTCTGTGAAAAGAGTGTTATATTAAAATGGGCAGGGTTTATCCATCCAGTTCCCTCTCCATGTGCCTAGCATTCTACTTTGCTCACCACCATCTGGGGTCTACTTTGAAAGAAGAAGGATGAAGATATTGATTTTTGCCTTGTTTACTAGTGGGCATAAAAGATCACACATGGTGTTGGAAAGTCCTCTCAGCATCTCTGGAGGATCCTGCTAACAACTCCACATGGTGACCAGATAAGGCAAAAAGACTTGGTTTGTGATCTAGGAAGGAATCAAAGGATCTGTTTGGGCTCGACCCTAAGCCACATATGGAAACCCAGTGTGCTGGTTTGAAAGGAAGTATGCCCCCTAAGAAAAGCCATGTTTTAATATAAATCCCATTTCATAAAGGTAGAATAATCTATTCAATACCGTATGTTTGAAACTGTGATGAGATCATCTCCCTGGATGATGTGATTTAGTCAAGAATGGTTGTTAAACTGGATTAGGGGATGACATGTCTCCACCCATTTGAGTGGGTCTTGATTAGTTTCTGAAGTCCTATAAAAGAGGAAATGTTTTGGAGTATGAGAGATTCAGAGAGAGCACACCACGAAGCAGAGAGTCCACCAGCCAGGGACTTTTGGTGATGAAGAAGGAAAACGCCTCCCGGGGAGCTTCATGAAATAGGAAGCCAGGAAAGAAAGCTAGCAGATGACGCCGTGTTCGCCATGTGCCCTTCCAGACAAGAGAGAAGCCCTGAACTTCATCGGCCTTCTTGAACCAAGGTATCTTTCCCTGGATGCCTTTGATTGGACATTTCTTTAGACTTGTTTTAATTGGGACATTTTCTTGGCCTTAGAACTGTAAACTAGTAACTCATTAAATTCACCTTTTTAAAAGCCATTCCGTTTCTGGTATATTGCATTCCGGCAGCTAGCAAACTAGAACAGATTTTGGTACCGGAGAGTGGGGTGCTGCTGCTGTGGTTTGCAAATACCAAACATGTTGGGATGGCTTTTTAAATGGATAAAGGGAAGAATCTGGAGGAGTTGTGAGAAGCTTGACAGAGAAGGCCTAGAATGCTTTGGAGAGACTGTTGGTAGAAATGTGGACTCTAAAGACACTTCTGATGAGGCCTTAGACAGAAATGAGGCCCGTGTTATTGTAGACTGGAAGGAAAGTGAGTCTTGTTTTAAAATGGCAGATAATCTGGCAAAATTGACTAGTGGCTTTGGCTGGAAGGCAGATTGTAAAAGCCATG
>PVIY010016268.1:0-29295 GCA_004026745.1 Myrmecophaga tridactyla
CGTAAGAGAAGATCATACTACCCGTAAACCAATAACAAAGTGGGACTCGAACCCACAAACAGAGACCAAACTACGACTTGACCCACATCCAAAATGTGACTACTTCAGTGACTGACTCTCACATGCCTGGGACCTGATCCTCAGTACAACCTGGTAGGACAAAAGTGGAGCGGGAACTCCCAATCCTTCGACTGAGGTGGGACTTGAACCCACAGTCCTAACCAAAAACAAAGCAAAAAACCCCAAACAAGTTCGTGTAAAAACACACTTTAATGGGGGTGCAAGGGTAGTTCAGTGGTAGAATTCTCGCCTGCCATGTGGGAGACGTGGGTTCGATTCCCAGTCCCTGTACTTCCCCCAAACAAACAAATTCAACAAATGGTCCTGCAATAACAGGCTACTCACGTCGAAAAATACAGAAATGCGATCCCGTCATACAGCATACAAAAAAAAAAGTAGGCACTTTAGGAAGTTACTCACCCAGAAGACGTCTTTACCCAGAACTGTTTCTTTTCTCAAAATTAAGCTGGACTGAAGGAAGGACGACAACTGGCAGGAATGGGAGAAAGTCACAAACCTGAAGTCCCTAGACTAAGTGGTCTAGGCCACAGCTCAGGGTCTATGACCGGCAGTGGAGCCTCAGGGACAGCTCTCTAAGAACTGTCCCTTTAAAGTTGCCAAGTTGATGGCGCCAAAAGTGGGCTCTTCTCCCTCTTATGCGCAGAAGTCAATGTCCTGACAACAGAATTTTGAGAGTATAGATTATTGCACACAGCACTAGCAAGGAGACGGGAAGAAAATCCGCACCTCAGTCTCCCCGAACAAAATGGCGTCTGGGCTTTTAAGCTCTCTGGAGAAGGTGGGCTTAAGGGGGTGTCTAAGGATGGGATGAGATGATGTGGACCAATCCTGTTGGCGGAAGGTGGGTTTAAGGGGCGGGGCTTAGGGGAGCATGCTCTGTGGGAACCAACCGATGTCTTAAAATGGAGGCTTAGCGTGCGCCATGTGGCTAGAACTGGTCAAAACCGGCCTTAGCAGGTGCTGCAAAGGTAAAAGAAACAATAACTTCTTGCAGTGAAGCAAATTTCCTCTGAATAAACATGAGGAGGTGGGAACTCAAACAAAAGAAGTGGAAACTTTTCCAAACTAATTAAGGAGGGGCAACTCAGTGGAAAAGGGGTTAGCAAATGGCGGTTTCAGAGTCTCAGCAGCACCCTTGAAGAGCTGTTTGGTCGTTTTTATCTGTGAGTCAGAAGTTACATTGGGACTAGCTGCCATTGAACTGGGCTCCTTGAATGCAAGAAGGATAATTGGATCCCAGGGTGGCAGGGACCAAGTGGTGGCACTTAATCACAAACCCATTATTTAATAAGTATTTCTTATATAAGCATACCTATTATGCATTTTAAAATAAATAAGGCAAATAATAACCCTAGTAACAATAAGAAAACAAAGCTAATCATAGAAATAACTTTTAGAACTTTTAATTCTCTTTGCCTTTTTTTCTATTGCCAACTTCATATACCTGAATTTGTGTAAAATAAGGTCCTACTGTATACCCTCTACCCAGATTTACCAACTTCATTTGCCACGTTCATTATATTGTTCTATCTATCATCTAAACATTTGTGAGTAAGCTGCATTTATCATGCTCTTTACAATTTAATAGTTCATATATATTTCCTAAGAACAATCGGCCTGTGTTTTGAGGCCACGTGGATGTGAAAGCTTGGCTCTTCCACAATATCTACAGCATCTAACACTACACATCTTTTGCTTAGAGCCGACAACTGAACCCTCTGTTCAGGGGAGGAGGGTGCCCCCAAGAAAAGGAGGGACCCAGAGGCAGCAGGGAATGTGGGTTGGACACCTGGGAGCCAGAACCAGGCCCAGTTTCCCATCTCAAGGTACGCGGCTACTCCACCTTTCAAGCCACACTCCAGATGGTCCCTAGAGAAGCCCACAGTCGAGACTCTACTCTCTGACGCACTCTTAGGAGTCACTTCCCAACAACCACTTCGCGTTCTCCCACGCTTTTGGTTGGAGGAGCCACGACTTCCCGCCCACCAGCCCACGGCATTTCAGTGGCCTTAGTCCCGAGTTCACTGCACTCCCATTGGGTGGATTTATGCAGGAGGCGGGCACAGAAAGTGGGGGGGGGGTTGCTTACTGGTGGTTGGTCCGCACAGAGAAGGAGGAGTGGCTCCTGAAGTGGCTACTGTGCACGAAGCAGAAGCGAAAGCTTGAAGAGAGAAAGACCTCGTGGTGGGTGTTGCTCGGTGACTCAGCGGGCTGACTCCTGTACCATGTTTCGACTCATTGCCAGGGCTCTGAACTTCTGGAGGAGGGCGGACAGCACGGAAGAGGACTCCAAGCAGCAAGAGAGGCTCTCGGAAGGTACCCACCCATAGGGGCGCCATTCCCCGCCCCCCATCCAAGGCTTCTGGCGTCCGGAAGGGCGCTGCCCAACCATGGTGGTATCATATTGTGGTACTGTGGTGGGGGGGTGTCCCCAGGTCACTGAGTCCTCAAGAGCTAGGCTTGCATCAGCCACATCCCGAACTCTCAGCTCCAAAGTGATGATGGTGTCGGCAGAGAAGTCACTGCGTGGGGGAGGGGTGGCTATGCCCCAAATCTGCATTTCCCTAGATGCCTTTAGAGCTTGTGCACATGCCAAGTGTTCGGTTGTGCAAAATATTCCTTTCATATTTCCAGTAGTGGTGAAGAGGGCTGGGGCTGTGCATTTACCTTGTGACTTTTTTGTCTAGAACCCACTCCAGAGTCTAGCACTGAGCAGATGCTCAGTGGCTGCTTGTGAAGACATGTATTTAATTGGCGGAAGTCTTTCAAAATGTGACAGGATTTTGTTGAGTGGATTGTATGCCTGCTCTGAATAACGCAAATGTCTCAAATGTCTTACGTTTGTTGGGTGCTTGGATGTGCCAAACATTGTGCTTCGGTGCCTTGTGAGCTTTTGTGTCATAATCCTCACAATAGAGCCCACGAGGGATATGGTAGTATTGTGAAGTTCATTTTAGAGCCGAACCAGGGAGACACAGATAGGTGAGCTAGAGTCATGCATGGCTGGTACTACCCTCATACTAGTATGTGGCTGAGCAGAATTCACGTCCAGACCGTCCGGTCCAAAAGCCATATTCTTAACCTCTGTGCTCCCCCAGCCTCTGGATGCCAGTCCTCCCAGGAGAGTCACAGATCCTTAGGGTGGTACTTTGGAAGAGGTGCCTCCTCTTCAGTTAACATTACTCTCTGGAGCAGGGGCGTCTGCCTTCTGGCTGCTTCAATCTCCTGGTAGCTTCTCTACTAGCTCAGGAAACCCCTCCAGGGGTGGCTGAGCCTTAGCACACCTTTGATTTAAATGCTATTCCTTAAAGTTTTAGCTGAAATTTCTCAGTGTAGAGTCCACTAATGAGTGTTACTTTTACCAACGGACCCACGTGGTAGAGCCTTTCACAGGTTTTTTAGTGCTTGAATGGCATTTGTCTTCATTGTCACTTCTACTTTCTTCTATATGATTTAAATAAACAAACGACCCATTTTTTCATTTTGTTAGGATTTTCTTGTCTTATGGTTCTGTAGTCTGGTATAATCAGGATTTCTCCCAGCCATCCAGTCAATTCAAAACTTCCTGTTTTGGAGGTGGTGGCTGTGATGTTGAGGTTCAGAGTGTGGGCTCTACAGGCAGACCACCAGCTTTCCAATCCCAATCTATTGCTTGCTAACAGTGTTAGTTCAGAAGCAAATGGAGAAAAACACCACTCCCCCTCCAGGTGATTCAGATGCACCTTTGCACTAGATTTAAGGCCCAAAATCTTTTAGGCTTTGGTGGTGAGATGTTTAAGAATTTCCAGATGCTGCTGCTGATGCTGTTGATGATCATGATGAAGTTATATGACAATTATGGATGGTTAAAGCCTTTCTAGATACAGTTATGATAACAACTAATATTTTTGTTTGTGTTGTTTTATTGAGAAATCTTCACACATATACAGTCCATACATGGTGTACAATCAGTGGCTTACAACATCATCACATAGTTGTGTATTCATCACCATGATCACTTTTAGAACATGTACATCAGTCCAGAAAAAGAAATAAAAAGAAAAAGCTTATACATCCCATACCCCTCCCTCTCATTGACCACTAGTATTTCCATACACCCAATTTATTTTACCCCATCCCTCCTGTTATTTATTTATATTTTTATTAATTTGCGTATGGGCAGGAGGCACCAGGGATCGAACTCCAGACTTTCAGCACGGCAGGTTGGAGCTCTGCCTGCTGAGCCACAGCAGCCGCCCTATTTATTTATTTTTTATCCATATTTTTTAACTCATCTGTCCATACCCTGGATAATAGGAGCATCAGGCACCAGGTTTTCACAATCATACAGTCACATATTAAAAGCTGTGTCATTATACAATCTTTTTCAGGAATCTAGGCTACTGGAACACAGTTCATCAGTTTCAGGTACTCTCCTCCAGCGAGTCCAATACACCATAAACTAAAAAGGGATATCTATATAATGCATAAGAATAACCTCCAGGATAATCTCTCGACTCTGAAATCTCTCAGCCACTGAAACTTTACTTTGCCTAATTTCTCTCTTCTCCCTTTTGGTCAAGAAGTCTTTCTCAATCCCATTATTCCAGGTCCCTGCTCATCAGTTCTGTCCCACATTGCCAGGGAGACTTATACCCCTGGGAGTCATGTCCTACATAACGGGGTGGGGTGGGGGCAGTGAGTTCACCTGCCGAGTTAACTTAGAAAGAGAGAGGCCACATCTGAGCAACAAAAGAGGTTCTCTTGGGGTAACTCTTAGCTTATCCTCTGTAGGATTAAGTTTCATAGAAGCAAACCCCAAGATTGAGGGCTCAGCCTATTGAATTTGTTGTCCCCACTGTTTGTAAGAATAGGAGTAATTCCCCAAATGGGGAAGTTGAATATTTCCTCCTTTCTCCCCAGTTCCACAAGGGAACTTTGCAAATAGTTTTTTTTTTATTCATTGCCCAAATTACTCTGGGATATATTGGGGCATCACACTAACCTGGACAAACTAACAAGATCTCACACCCTAGACAAAGATTCTCTGTACTAATGGTGTTCAACATAACTGACCATACAAATTAAATTAGATAATATGATATACAAAATATAAATTTTACACCAAATAAACATCTTTCCCTTTTGTCTCACATAGAAGTTGAAGTTTTAAAATATGGAGTATATCATCCTTTACCCTGTAATCTGATTTACCTTAGTCCTGTCCAGATCAGCTTCATTCATATCTACTCGAAATCTGATCCCTTTTTTTCAACTGTTTAAACAGTTCCTGTATGGGATAATGTTGACTTTCATAGCTTCCGTACTCTAACACTGAGTCCCAGGTGTCACATAAATACCAGAAGTTTCTGAGACCGACCAGGTTATATACAAACAGCTCAGTATCTCAGAATTTAGTAACAACTCCTAGGTATATATGAGTGCTGTAATTTACAATCTAGGACCCTTTACAGTAGGTCCCAAGCCGATAACCCATGCTCTCGACTTCAGTTCACGGTGTTTGTATATTATAATTAGTCCATATGAATGAGACATGATAATATTTGTCTTTTTGTTTCTGATATTTCATTCACCATACAGTCCTTAAGGTTCATTCACCTAGTTAAATGCCTCACAACTTCATTCCTTCTTGCAGTTACTCAGTAGTCCATTGTATGTATACACCACAGTTCCTCCTTCCATTCCTCAATTGTTGAACCCTTAGGCCACCTCCATTCATTTCGAACAACTAACATTTAATCTCGAACCAGTGGGAGGCTCTAGCAGTTCTCTAGCTTTTACATGAATGTGTCAGATAATTCTCATAACAACCCTATTAGGCAGACATTGTTTTTGTCCTGGTTTTACAGATGAAAAAAGTGTCAGAGAGGTTAAGAAATGTGGTGAGGGTATACATTTGGTAATTGGAAGAGCCGTGATTCAGAACCAGGCAGCCTGGCTGCAGGCTCAGTGCTCTTAACCATGGCGCTCCGCTGCCTGTGGCCACTGGCTACACAGAGAACCATGGAGCCAGGATTTGAATCTGGGTCTTCGGCCTCCAGAATCCTACATGCTTAACCACTATGTTCTATTGGCACTAACATCTATATATCAAATCAATCCCATTATATTTCTAGATTTGGATCATTATCTACCATGTCTTCCTCTGGTAGGGCTCATTTGTAGTGTGTGTTTGCTTTTGAGATTGATTAACATGACCTTTTGTTTATCCATCTCATAGATGACACCAAGTTGAAAACTGTGCACGGACTTGTGACAAAGTTCTGTTGTGAATATGGCTTGATTAATGAATCGATCCGCTTTAGTAGTGATGCTGTGAATGGCAATGTGCTTCTGAAAGTTGGACAAAAAGTGACTGCACTTGTGGAAGAAGATAAAACATCTCATGGATTGAAAGCAGTCAAAGTAAGATTTGCATGAATTTGGGGACAGTCTATTCCTGGCAGGCTTCCAATCTTTCTTCTACTTATTCATTCTAAGTTGACCTAGTATAGTCAATGTGTTAACTTAGGTAATTTGAATTCCCATTCACATGATTGTGTGGTGCTTTTGGTGTTACCTTTGTAGTGATTTCTGTTTAAAAAAACATAAATTATATATTCTTCTACCATTTAAAAATATGATTGAGAAGGATAATTCTTGACTCTATACCATTCTACAAATTCCTTTTGTCAGGTAAGAACCCATTTTCTGTAGTATGCATTCATAGAAGTAGAATTGCTAAGTCAAAGGTTATGCATTCTTTTTTTACATGGGCAGGCACCAGGAATTGAACCCGGGTCCTCTGGCATGGCAGGCGAGCATTCTTGCCTGCTGAGCCACTGTGCCCCGCCCAGGTTGTGCATTCTTTATACAGCTTTATAAAATTTGTTAATTTTACCCCTTTAAGAGTTAAGGGTACTAATTTACACTGTCAGCAGCAGGTGTGACTGTCTGTTAGTAATGGCAAGGATGGAAATATGATCAATCTTTGATGTCTTTGCTTATCTGAGATGCAAAAAGCAGCCTCATCAATTTATTTTGCATTTCTTTAAGTATTAGTGACAATAGAGCAACTTTTCTTTTCTTAGAGCTCTTTATACATTAGGATCATTAGATCTGTCTGTATGTTAGGGAAATCTAAACATTGTGAGGAAAATTATCATATGAAGGTTTTGCCACTATATTCTCTAAGGCTTTCTTTTAACTTAGTTTTATGGATTTGAAATTCTATATAATGTAAATGTACTCACTTTTTCCATGTGTCTTTTGATTTTGGTAAAAATCCTCACAGAAGCTTATTTCACTTCATAATACACACAAGTATTTACATACGTTCTCCTCTGAAAGTTTATTTATTTATGTCTAAACATTCTGTCTTGCCTAGAATTGATTTAGTTTTAGAGGCTGAGGGAAGGATCCAGATTTTATTTCGCTAATGGTTATCCTGTTGTCCCCATACCTTAAATTGTATAAGTAAATATTTAAATTTAAAGAACTAAATAATTTCCCTACTGAGTTGAAATGCCATTTCTATCATATACTACATTCCCATAGGCATTTGAAACCACTGGGACATCCTATTGTGTTCATTTGATTGTTTTTTTTTAGACTGGTGGTATGACCAAGTTATTTGAATTGCCAGAGCATTATAACAATGCTTGGTATCCTAGTTTCTCTCTCAAAAGTTATTTTTTTTTAATTTTTCGTACATTCCTACCCATTGATTTTTCCGCATGAATTTAAAAATCATTCTATGTAGCTCACCAAGTCCCAACAACAAGAACAACAAGAATAAAATGGGTTGAGATTTTTAATTAGAATGACATGGAGTTTATAGAATTAATTCAGGAAGAATTGACATATCCGTAATGATCTTTTCACCCACAAAGCAGGTCTTGCCTCTTATATGCTTCTAAATTGTTCTATAGTTTTCACTGAATAGATTCTGTACATTTCCTCCTGTTTTTTCCCCCAGGATTTTAAACGTTCTGTTCCATTATAAACCTGCATTTTTCTTTACATTATTTAACTTTTTTAAAAACTTTTAATTTTTTTAAACATAGCAACATACAAATATGAACATTCTTACCATATGATCATTCTTCGTATATAATCAGTAACGCACAATATCATCACGTGAGTTTGATGATCATTTCTTAGAACATTTGCATCAATTCAGAAAAAGAAATAAAAAGAAAAAAACTCATACATACCATACCCCTTACCCCTCCTTCTCATTGACTGCTAGTATTTCCATCTACCCAGTATATTTTAGTCTTTGTTTCCCCTATTTTTTTCTATACCCCTTTCATTGATCACTAGCATTTCAATCTACTAAATTTATTTTAACATTTGTTTCCTATATTATTTATTTATTTTTAATACATATGTTTTACCCATCTGTCTGTACCGTAGATAAAAGGAGCATCAGACACAAGGTTTTCACAATCACACAGTCACATTGCGAAAGCTCTATCATTATTCAATCATCTTCAAGAAACATGGCTACTGGAACACAGTTCTACATTTTCAGGCCCTTCCCTCCAGCCTCTCCAATATACCTTAACTAAAAAGGTGATATCTATATAATGTGTAAGAATAACTTCCAGGATAACCTCTCCACTCTGTTTGAAATCTCTCAGCCATTCATACTTTATTTTGTCTCATTTTTCTCTTCCCCCTTTTGGTCTAGAAGGTTTTCTCAATCCCTTGATGCTGAGTACCAGCTCATCCTGGGATTTCTGGCCCACGTTTCCAGGAAGGTTCACACCCCTGGGAATCATGTCCCACATAGAGAGGGAGAGGGCAGTGAGTTTGCTTGTGGTGTTGGCTGAGAGATAGGCCACATCTGAGCAACAAAAGAGGAACTCTTGGGGGTGACTCTTAGGCCTAATTTTAAGTAGGTTTGACCTATCCCTCGTGGGGTTAAGTTTCATATGAACAAACCCCAAGATTGAGGGCTCGGCCTATTACTTTGGTTGTCCCCACTGCTTGTGAGAATATCAGGAATTCTCCACATGGGGAAGCTGAATTTTCCCCCTTTCTCATCATTCCCCGAAGGGGATTTTGCAAACACTTTTTTATTCACTGTTCAAATTACTCTGGGATTTATCAGGGCATCACTCTAGACAAACCTCTTATATGTTCTATGGTTTTCATTGAATAAATTCTTTATATTTCTTCCTGTTTTTTCCCCAGAACTTTAAATGTTTTGTTCCATTGTCAATTTGTATTTTTCTTTATGTTATTTAACTTTTTAAAATAAAATTCTAATTAAAAAATTTCAAAGCATTATTATATTGTATTTTCAAACTAAATTTTTCTTCCTGTGTAGGAAGGTATTGACTTTTGTTATGTAACTTGGTAGATGTAAACTTACTGAATTCTTCCGGTTGCTTTTATTATGTGCTTGAGATTTACTTTATTACTATCATTTATATAGCATCTGCATCTGTTATCTGGAGCTTTGAGAAAGTTGTTTCTACCAGTTCTTGCTGTTTGTTTAAACATTCTGTGGTGGGACAGAGCCCTGAATCGTCTCACTGCAGCATCTTTATTGGGGTGGGTTCTTTTGTCTTCTTATAGTTTTTTCTTTTAAGCTATTAATATGGAGAAAGCTATGAATCATTTTCCTAATATTGAGCCACTCTTACTTTATGGAAATGATCACTATTTGGTTATGATGTATAATTCTTCTAATGTACTGCTGGATTTGTTTGCTTATTTTTTATTTAAGATTTTTGCATCTCCATGCAAAAACTTAGTTTTCCTAATGCTAATGGCTATAGAAATTGATCTATAGTTGTCTCTCTTTATGCTAGTTTTATCAGTTTATATAATCGTTATTATAATGGGTTGTGGTAGTTAGGTTCAGGTGTCAACCTGGCCAGATGATGATGTCCCGTTGTTCTGTTTCTGTGGATTTAAAATCATCAGTATATGAAATTCATCTATGGCTGCTTACATTTGCAGTCAACTGAAGGGAGTGCCTTCCACAACGAGTGAGGTTTAATTTAATTCACTGGTGGCTTAAAAGAGAGAGGTCAGAAGAGAGCTCAACAGCTCAACATACCTCATCACAGCACTCACAGTTTAATCCAGACATTTGGAGATGCAGAAAGGAATCGCCCCGGGAAAAGCCATTGAAACCCAGAAGCTAGGAGAGAAGGCCAGCAAATGTCGCTGTGTGCCACCCCATGTGACAGAGAAACTTAGATGAAAGCTAGCTGCCTTTCCTTTGAAGAACTATAAATTTTTAACTAAATAAATCCCCTTATTAAAAACCAATCCAAATTCCTAAAGTTAAATTTTAGGGGGGGCAAATATTTCCCAAAGTTGTTTAATAATGTAACACACATAATTTGACTTAAAAATAGTTTTATTAACATACCAAACAATCCACTCAAAGTGTCCATGGTTTGATTTTTAAGAACTGCCTATTAACTTAATGAAAAAATTGAATTTTGGGTGGGCCACAGTGACTCAGCAGGCAGAGTTCTCACCTGCCGTGCCAGAGACCCCAGTTCGATTCCTGGTGCCTGTGCATGTGAAAAAAAAATTCAATTTCACAAGAAAAAAAAAAAAAGACCCACTAACCTGGGTAAATCCTAAGATCCCCTTGATTTAAAATACTAGGTATTTATTCTAGAAAATACTTATTGAGCACCTCCTATGTGTTACTGTTTGAAGTACTAGAGATTTTTTAATTAATAAGATAGGGATTCCTTGTGAAGATTATATCCAAGACCAGACAGACATTATACAATGTATAATACAGGTCCAAGAGTGATAAGTGTTGTGAACATATGTAAAGCACAATTAAGAGATGGAGGTGCTCTGTCAGTGGTCAGAGTTGACCACTTTATGGGAGTAAGATTTGAACCGGAATGTGAATGAAGTGAATCATGTGACGATCTGAGGGAAAAGCTTTACACAAAGAGCAAGTGGAAAAGCTGGACATGTTGAAGAATAGTCAGAATAGCATGGCTAGAGCAAAATGAGGGGGTGGGTATAGGAAGTGAGATCACATAGATAGCAGGAGGCTAGCTCATGTGTGGCTTTATATAAAATAATTTGGGTTTTGCTCTGAGTAGGGTAGCATTTCATTTAGATGGGGAGTTTTGAGTCAAGGACTGGCACAATGTGGTTTTCACCTGAAAAAGATCACTCTAAACCTCCCGTTCGGACCATGATGTAAACAATGGGTGTTAGCCTGACTCTCCAGCCTTAAATAACTATAAAACTGGATAAAATATATGAAATAAAATTTTCAGAAATTGGACAGCAAACCCTGCAGGGCTGTGATCCCTGAGAACATGGAAACACACAAAATGAGTTCCCCATTCATTTTAGCTTTTTGCCTGAGGGCATTTTCTAGTCTAGCACAGGAAAATGGAGCCCAAACATAAAAAAAAAAGTACTCTGCTAGATGGAGAGAAAAAAATATCAACGTTTGAAGCTATTCTGGCGAATTTGTGGGGTTTCACTGGTAAATTCCATCAAACATTTATGGAAGAAATAAAAACACCAGTGTGACACAAACTCTTCCAGAAAGGAGGAGACAGCACTTCCTAGCTCATTTTATAAAGCCAGCATAAATAACCCTGATTTTAAAACTAGGAAAGAGTTTTATAAGAAAATAAAACTACAGATTAGTATCTCTCATGAGCAAACACGGCAAGGAAGCAATTCTTGCCACTATTCAATAACGTACTACAGATTCTAGCCAGTAAGGCAAGAAAAAGAAATAAAAGCATACATTTTGGAAAGGAAGTAGTAAACCTATTTTTATTTGCAGCGACATGATTGTGCATATAAGAAGTCCTAAAGAATCTGTAAAAAAAATAATAAAACTAGAAGTAAGAAGTGAGTTTAGTTTGATCATAAGGTAGAAGTCAATATTCAAAACACCAATTGCTCGTTTTTATACTAGCAACAAACATTAGGAAAAAAAGCCGATTTAAACATAACATTAAAAAAAAATCCATCTCTGGTATATTGCATTCTTGCAGTTCCAGCAAATTAACACATGGGTTTATACAAAGAATTGGGTGCATTCCTTCATTCTTTATGTTTCTGCACATAATTTAGCATCAGGATTATATATTCTGTGAAGATTATAAGTAAGTTACCTATCAGACCGAAGTAGCTTTTCATTTCCTTCCAAAGCTAGTAGCTTGTTCATTTTTTTCTTATTGTTTGTTTAACAAAAAAAAAAACCCTGCAAATCTACCCACATCTTCATCTATCCCCTCCTCCTCCCAACCTATTAGAATGGAAAAAGTGTTCCTGCACCAAAGGCAAAGTCTCTGGTCTCTGGTTTGGATCTCATTCACTTTGCTTTCTCAAAACTCTTTCTCACACTATTGAGTGTTTCTGCTCTTCTTGTCTTTTTAGGTTCTCACACTTTAAGTACCAGTATCCATCAACACTTAAACGTGCCCCAATCTTAGCTCAGAAAAAACAACGTGTGGCCCTCAATATTGCTTTTTCTTTTATCTCTCCCTTTTCTTTTACAGTTAGGCATATTGGAATCCTTATCTGTCTCCATTACCTTCCCGTCCAGTCATGGGTCATCTCACTGATGTCTGATTTCCCCTCCCACCTATGTCCCATGAACCTCAAGCTACCTTTGCTCAGGGATGCAGAAATCACTTGTCAGGGAGTGTGGAAGTCTAATTTCAGGCTTTGCCTGTTTCTACCCCACTGCAGCTTTACCCCACTATATAGAGGTGCTCTCCAAATGCTGCTCCTCAGTCCACCTGGATGGCTTGTTCTCCTCAAGGCCCTTAGTCTCTGAAGATGTAAATTTTTCATCAGATTTAGATTTTAGGATGCATGTTCGATGGACGGAACTGGTTCAAGATGCTGAAGCTTGTTGAGGTAGAGGGATAGTGGCAGGAGATGAGAACAGAGAGGAAGAGATCACATACGACCTATAGATTGTAGATTAGGGTAGGGAGTTTGGATTTTCCCTGAAGTTTAGTTGAAAGTCCATTAGAAGATATTAAACAAAGAAAAGACATATTTCAAGTACCTGCAAAAATAATCATTGGTTGCTGTGTGGAAAATGGGTGGTAGTGAACAAAGAGGTAAGCAAGCAGATAAAGGAGAAAGTTTGCAATATTGTAAGGTGTAAATAGTAATGGCTTGGACTAGATAGTAGGAATAGAGGTGATGAAAAGTGGTTGGACTACAAGTTAATTTTGAAGGTATTGATAGGATTTGCTGATTGGTTGGATAGAGGTGTGAAAGAAAGGGAGAAAGTTGTGGGTTATCCAAGGGGTTTTGTGTTCAGTCATTAGGTGAACTGAGTTACCATTTTCTGAGCTGGAGATGGGGAGAGAGTAGTTTTTTTGTGTTTGGGAAGTTCAGGGTATGTTAAATTTTGGCTATGTTAAGCTTGAGATGCCTATGGGACAGCCATATCCTAAGTCACTGTATACGTGAAAATCAGTCATGAGCATTTAGATGGCATTTAGATCCGTGGGACTGGTGTGTGGATAAAGAGGAGGCTCAGGGACAGGAGGAGGATCTAGCAAAGGAAGCTGAGAAGGATCCTCTCCAGGAGAGGGTGGTAACACAGAAACCAGTCAAAGCATTTCAGGACATAGTGAGTGACCAACTGGGTCACGAACAGGTTGAGTGATGAAAGCATAAAAAATTGGACATTGCATTTGGCAACCTGGAGGTTACTAGTGATCTGAAGAGCAGTTTCAGTGGCGTGTTGGCATTAAAGCCTCAAAGTTTGCCTTGGAGGATGTCAGAGCGAATCAAGGAAAAAGATAAGACCACTAGATGGTAGTAACGCACAAGGTATTCATTGAGGCTGTGCTTTGACAGGTTGTGTGAGCGCGGAAATCCCTCACAGCAGGAGACCTTTCAGGGACTGTGATGCAGGGAACCACCCAGAAGGGGAAGCTGGGTAAGGAAAAGCTCCAGAGGAGAGTAGGTATTAGAACTACTTTTAAAGCAATTAGATGTGTAAGAATTTGAGTTTGGAACTGGAGGTCTTTTTTGGGGATGCGGGGTTGGCTAACAGGCTTAGGCTGATGTGAAGAAGTAAAGAACATGCAGGACCAACACATAGAGGCCATCATTAGCTCATTTATATAACAATGGGTTGAGGAAGGAAGTGAGAAAGTGAGTCTGGAGGATTATTTCAATATCTTTTGCTGAGGGGGGAGCAAATGAAACCAAGGGAGGCTGATTTGTCTTTTTTTTTTTTTTAAGCTAGGTGTTTCTAAAGTATATTGATCCACAGTGAAAGGGAGGAGTAAGGGGTATGGTGTGTATAGTTTTTTTTTTCTGTTTTCGTTTTATTTTTCTGTTGTCTTTTTGTTTCTTTTTCTGAATTGATGCAAATGTTCTAAGAAATGATCATGATGATGAATCTGCAGCTATGTGATGATATTGTGAATGACTGATTATATATGTAGAATGAAATGATCACATATTGGGAAGGTTTGCATTTCTTTCCTGTAATTTTTTTTTAATTAATAAAAAATTTTTTTTAAAAAAGTATATTGATCCATTAGAGAAAGAAAAATTGATGTAGAAGGAAGAGAAGCAATAACTGTAGAAGTCAAAACCTCCTGGAGGTGAGAGAGAGAAAATGGTATTGTGTCTACAGCTGGGGGTAAGCCTTGAGTTAGGGCTTAGATGTCCCGCCACTGTTAGGACAGAATCCAGAGAAAGCCACAACAGGTGCCAGGAGGTTGATAGAGGAGCTGTCTGAAGATCCTTATTTTCTCAGAGAAGTAAGAGGCAAGCCTGCTTATCTGTGTCTACTCTTTCATTAATGAACATAAAATATTTGTGTAATTAAAAATAAAATTGCAGTGATATGGTTTTGAGGTATATAGAGATTGTTTCAGATTGTGGAAAGGAATATTTACTAGGGAAGTAGAGTAAGATTATTGGGTAGCATTGACTGTTCATGTGAGAATTATATCCATCATGGTAGGTTGTCCTAGACAGCTGAATCCGTTGTTTGTTTATTTTGCTGGAGAATTCAATTGCTTGGGAAAAGTAGAAGAATAGCTGGATAATTGGGCCTTACTGGGCTTTGGGTTTTGCCAGCTGAGAATGACAGAGAGTGAAGTTCAAGAGTTGATGGTGTTTGCCCTATTTACAGATATTTGGGCTTCTTCAGTGTGCATATTCATATCTTTCATTAAATTTGGGAAGTTTTCTGCCCTTATTTCTTTAAATATTCTCTGCCCCTTTTTCTCTTTCTTCACCTTCTGGGACCCCCAGAGTGCCTATATTGGTACGCTTGATGGTGTCCCCCAGGTCTTAGGTTCTGTTCTCTTTTTCTTTTTCCTTTCTGCTCCTCAGCCTGAATCATTTCAATTGTCTTGTGTTTGAAGTCATTGATTCTTTCATCTGCCAGCTCCAATCTGCTGTTGAAACCCTTTAAAGAATTTTTCATTTCAAGTATTGTGATCTTCAACTCCAGTAGTGCTGTTTCTGAAAGTTCTATTATTATTATTATTTATTTGGGGGGTGCATGGTCCGGGAATCGAACCTGGATCTCCCGCATGAAAGGAGAGCATTCTACCAATGAACCACCCGTGCACCCTCTGCAAGTTCTATTTTTAAAAATTTCTGTCTCTTTATTGAGATTCTCATATTGTTCATTCATTGTTTCCCTCATATCCGTTAGTCCTCTTACCATGTTTTCCTTTGTCTCCTGGAACAAATTGAGGATCTGTTTTTATCTTTTTTTTTTACATGGGCAGGCTCCGGGAATTGAACTGGGTCTCCAGCACTCAGGCGAGAATTCTGACACTGAGCCACCAGTGTTCCACCTGAGGATCTTTTTTTCCCTAAAGTCTGTCTTGTATGTCGAAAGTCTTGTCCTCTTCTTTGATGGTGTCTGGATTTTTATCTTGATCCTGTAGGTGGGCCATCCTTTCCTGTTTCTTTGATTGTCTTGTATGTTGCACACTGTGCATCTTAATATTTTAAAGTGTTAATGCTGGAATTTAGTCCCTGCGTTATCTGTTCCTTAAGTTTGTATCCAGCTAGTGATATGACAAAGATTTCCTTGAGAGACAGGAACTGATAAAAACATACAAGCCAAAGCAAAAAACACCTTTCACAGCCTTTGTAAATTGGCTCTGCATTGGCTAGTGGTCTTCTTCAGAGCTCAACCCTCCTATCAAAAAGATCAGCCCAAGGCAAATGTGAAATGCAGAGTCCTCTTTGTCTCACTGAGTCTGCGTGGGGCCTGCTTCTTGTCCTGGGCTTATACTTGCTTGTTGCCTTAGGAATTACCAGTGTACAGGAATTCTGTTGCCCCTTTTCTCCCTTTAAAATAGACAGTCTACCTCTCCTGGGTTCTCTATTGTATGACATAATGTAGATAGTATTTGCCCTGGGCCTTCTCAGCTTAATTGTTTCTTTCACTAATTTAGCTTTCTTGAAGGTGCTTCTTTGCCTTCAGGATAAATTCTCGGAGCAGGAGCTGGAGACAAGTTTCCACCTGATTGGCACTGACATATAGGCGCCCCAGAATGTGCACAGGGGTTCTCTGTTCTCTCTGCCAGGGCCAGGGCCCCACAGTGGGAACGCAGGCTGGTTCCACACCTCACTGGAGATGGGGTGGGAGAGGCGCTAGCAAGGGCACCAGGAATTTTGTTTGTTTATTCTTGATTCGCCACTTGCCCAGTTACCACAACCCTTTGACTGTTTTCCAGCATTTTGAGGGAGATGGCTCTGCTAATTTTTGCTATCTGCTCAACGATTCTGGGGATATTGTGCCCTGGAGCATATTATGCCACCATCTTTCTTTATTGTTAAATAAAAATATATATACAAAGAAAAGAAAGAAAAAGCAATGATTTTCAAAGTATACTTCAACAAGCAGTTACAGAACAGATTTTGCCACCAGGTTTTTTTTTTTTTTTTTTTTTTTTTACATGGGTAGGCATTGTGAATTGAACCCAGATCTCCGGCATGGCAGATGAGAACTCTGCCACTGAACCACTAAGCCACTGTTGCTTGCCCCCATCATCTTTTTTTTTAAATAATTTTATTGACAAACCTTCACACACATACAGTCCATACATGGTGTACAATCAGTGGCTCACAGTAGTATCACGTAGTTGTGTATTCATCACCATGATCATTTTGTAGAACATTAGCATAACTCCAGGAAAAGAAATAAAAAGAGAAAAGAAAAAACTCACACATACCATACTCTTTACCCCTCCCTCTCATTAACCACTAGTATTTCCATCTACCCAATTTATTTTACTCCTTATTCCCCCTTATTATTTATTTATTTTTATCCATATTTGCTTACTTCTCTGTCCATACACTGGATAAAAGGAGCATCAGACACAAGGTTTTCACATTGTAAGCTATATAAATTATACGGTCTTTAAGAATCAAGGTTACTGGAACACAGTCCAGCAGTTTCAGGTACTTCCTTCTAGCCACTCCAGTACACCATAAACTAAAAATAGATGTTTGTACAATGCATAAGAATAACCTCCAGGATAACCTCTGCACTCTGTTTGAAATCTCTTAACCACTGAAACTTTATTTTGTCTCATTTCTCTCTTACCCTTTTTGGTCAAGAAGGTCCTCAATCCCATGATGCCGGGTCCTGGCAAATCCTGGGAGTTCTGTCCCACATTGGCAGGGAGATTTACACCCCAGGGAGTCATACTCCACGTAGGGAGGAGGGCAGTGAGTTCACCTGCTGAGTTGGCTTAGAGAGGCCACATCTGAGCAACAAAAGAGGTTCTCTTGGGGTGATTCTTAGGCATAATTTTAAGAGGGCTTAGCCTATCCTTTCCAGGAATACATTTCATTGGAGCAAACCCCAAGATCAAGGGCTAGGCCTATTGATTTGGTTGTCCCCACTGCTTGTGAAAATATAAAAAAATTCTCCAAATGGGAAAGTTGAATATTTCCTCCTTTCTCCCCAGTCCCCCAAGGGGACTTTGCAAATACTTCTTTATTTATTGCCATGTTACTCTAGGATATATCAGGTTATGCCACCATCTTGGCTGACCAGACCAGGAAGACATTAGAGATGGGAGAATTGGGAATTCCTTATGGAACTTGGAAAAGGTTCAGTTTTGGGTGTGATTGTGAGTGGCGGTGGAGTCAGGGAACAGAGGACTTGCGGATCATCCACCTGGATAATGACAGATGTGGTGGAGAAAGGGGAGCCTGGGACTGAAGTCCTCAATAAAGTGAAATGACAGCGAGGTTGGTGTGGAAAGCTGGAAAGACATCAAGAAATAAATGGTAATATGTCATGAATTAGGCTATTAAAAATTGTAAGCTATTCATGAACTAAGCTGTTGAAAAAAGGAACATGAAAAAAGAGAATTTACACCTCAGTGGATTGTTTCCATCAGGAAACTTTGAATAAAAAATTCCATTCCTAGGAGAGTATCCTACAGAAATAAATCAAGCAGATAGACAGTGGGTCAGGATACAAGCTAAATGTCCAACAATGTGGAATTAGGTCAATAAATTGTGACACAGCCATTCAGTGGGATGCCATGTTATCTATTAAAATAATATTTCAACAATATGTTGACATTTTTGTAATCATTTGTGACACTTTAATAACATATTCAATTTTCCTTCCTAATAGTGTATGTATATTGGTACATATAGTAAAAATGTGTGGAAACAGTAAATACCAGAATGTGGTCAGTGGTTTCATTCTAGATAGGTAGAGGAAATATGGATTATAAGTCATTGTTTTATGCTTTTTGCTCATCTGTACTTTCTACTTTTTATATCATGCACATACATTATTTGTGGAATTAAAAAATCAAAATATAAATTAGGGCCATTTTACTTCCAATAAACAGAAAATGTGGATGTCTCCTATTGTACTTAAATTAAAGCCCTAGTTTGACTTGGCCTTTGTTGACCCTTTCCCAGTTAGAGATTGTTTTTCCAACTTTATCTCATGCTGTATCCCCATAGTATCCCGATCTTGAGTCTTATAGCTTTCTTCCATATTCCCTAACTTGGCTTGTGTTTTTCTGCTCCTTTGCTGTCTCCCTAACTCTGTTCCCCAACTTGCCAGGTTAATTTTCACTTCTTTCACATCCCAGGTCAAATTCCCCTTTCTCTTAGAAACTGTCCTCTGTTCGCCCAGTCTGAAATTCTCCCCCTCCTGGGAATTCTCAGAATTCAATTTTTGAGCTTGTAAATCATTTATCACAACTTACTTTGAAGTGGTTATTTTGGCCTTCTGTTTCCATTTGATTGTGAATTCCTGGAGGGAAGGAACAGTATGCCTTTTATCTTTAAACCTAATACTATCAGAGCATAATGCATTCAATCTGGTAGGTGTGAAAATGATGTTTTTAGATGCATTGTAAAAACATACAAAGCTAAGGCATTACTTTTTACCAACATTTCCTGCTTATCACATATTATTCAGCTGAAATATATTCACTACTGTTTATGATAGTTGTTTAAACCATTTATTGAACAATGATGATATAAGCATGTGTTTCCCATTTTTCAACTTTTGTTATGTTTGAACTTTTCTTTATCGTACAGGTGTATGCTTTCTGTGATAATTGCCATGGCGATGGATCATCATACCCCCAAACTAGAGTTTTAATTGGTTGTGTTACCTCCATAATGGAAGGTGGTGGCTACATTAATCACACAACTTACTTCACTCTGGATGTTGTGTGTCAAGGTACAATTTACATTTTTTATATAAAATTCAGTTTTGCCTGTTTTTAAAATGTTATAGCTTGGATTTAGAAATGGTTACAGGAATCATTTTGGGGATCAAATTTAGAAGACGATTAATTTTTTGAAAATAGTGTAGTACTCGAATTACTTCTCCAGTGTATTTGCTTCTGTCAGTGGATCTTTAATGCTTGAGCAGTTGAAGATGGTACTGTAAAGCATCAGATCAGATGCATAATGTTTTTACAACATATGCTATCATTTTTGCATGTTCCTTTATCAAATAACAGTCACTAATATGTGTAACTTTCTTATTCATATGGGTATTGAATTTCTAATATAAGTGCAAAATATTACCAGTATGCAGGTGTACTGTTTCTCCATGAGAAAGAATTCAGGAACAAGAATGCCTGTAGCAGTAAGAAGTAAAGTTTATTGAAAAGTTAGTACCCCTAAAGAAATTAGTGCAGACGTGCTCAAAAGTGAGACATGCCTTGAGTGGCATGGATCTAGCTTGTGTTATAGGGAGGTTCTGCTACTAGTGACTTTTCATCTCGACCTTTGAACACCAGATGTCTTCCTTGTCTCAGGAGGAGATAACTCTTGGTGCTTGTGGAGCTCTGTCATGTACTCAAACATTGGGGACAGATTTTTAACAACCTTCATGATGCCAAGCTTTCTGTTATTAACTGAGTCCATTCTGAGCCCTTGATTTTTCAAGCTTTATGGCTTTTGGGGGGTTTTGGGCTTTAGGGGAAATTTTGTACTAAGACTCCTAATGCTACTCCTTTCTTTTCAGTCACATAGAAGAAAAAGGGCTAATCTAAGTTGGGCAGGCTCAGGGCAGGCAGGCTGGTGAAGGCAGTAGCCTGCTCTGCTTCCTGTTCTAAGTCCTCTGATAGCTTCATAACGAGGCTGTGCAATTTCTCCAAATTGTGGTATCTAGATCCTGCAATATCCTGCCATCCCCAGGGAGGCTCTTAATTCCTTTTTTGTCTGAGGGGGTGGCATTGAGAGTATAGCCTGGACTCTCTTGGATGACAAGGAGCACTCCCCTGGGTGAGGACAAAGTCAAGGTAAAGAACTCTTTATAGGGCACTTTGAGCTTTAGAAGATGAAACTCAGTACCCTCGTTTGGCTAAGAAATTAAGAGTAGCACTAGTGTCCTTGAGGGAGGCGTCCATAGTAGGGCTGCATATTAATAAATCGTCCACACATTGCAGAAGGGAGTTAGATTCTAAATGCAGAAGGGCTAGGTCCAGTGCTAGTGCATTCCCAAAAAGATGAGAACTGTTCTCTGAATCCTTGAGGTAGAACTGTCCAGGTGAGCTGGGTTGGGCTAGCGTCCACCGGCCCTTGCCACTCAAAAGCAAATAGAAACCGAGAATGTGGGTGTAAGGGTATACAGAAAAAAAGCATCTTTTAAATCAAGGACTGAATACCACGTGGTGGAGCTCAGGATTTTATTGAGGCTGGTGTAGGGGGAGGTACAATAGGGTGGAGGGGAATGACAAATTGGTTTATGGCACTAAGATCTTGCACTAACAGAGGTCCCATTTGGCTTTTTAACGGGCAGAATGGAGGTATTAGAAGAGGACCTGCAGGGAATGAGAAGTTCTGTCTTTAAGAATTTTTGGATGAGAGATTGAATACTTTTAATGTCCCCCTGCGTAAGGGGGCACTATCTTTCTCTGGGAAATGATAAATCCTTTCTGTACTGGATTATAATAGGAGGAATGTGAATTGCCTTTACAGGCAGTTCTGATTCCCAGACTTTCGGGGTCCAATTGACTTCTTAACTCGGAGGGGAGGGACTCTAGAGCGTTTTCAGTCCCTTAAGTCCCTTAAGACCATACTTCAGGCCACAGTATTTTCAATGGGGCCTTCAGGTTCTTGCTTTGGCAGACTGCCTATTATTTGGTTTGGGCACCTAATGCCTTTAGTATTTCCCTTCCTAGAAGTGGGATGGGACACTCTGGTATTATTAAAAACTGGTGACCCAAAAGAATATTGCCAGTTCGGCAGGGGTTATGTGGGGTGAAAGCTCAAGCCTGAGACAGGTCTTTGAGGAGAGAGAGCCGGACTGAGAGGTTAAGACAGAATATGTGGCTTCCATATCAATTAAAAAGTTAATCATCAAGGGTCACCCAGGACTTGGTGAGATCCAGAGAGCCACTGGCCCTAGGCTTCTTCAGTTGAGATCAGGGGCAATCAACAGGACCTTTGGAGAGGCTTCACTCTCCCTTGGGGGCTTGACGCACTCAGGCCCAATGTCTAGCCTTCCCGCATAGTGGACAGGGTCCGGGGGGCTCTCTCCACCCTCGAGCTTCCTTCCGTCTTTGTGTGCATTCTTGCCTCCAGTGCCCTGACTCTCCAAATCACTGACAGGTTCCAGGTGATTTATGCTCAGATGTGACCCTGAGGTGGCTGCTTACCATTTACATCTAAAACTATGAGCTTGCTTTATTCTGGCCTCTCCTTATTCTCTCCTCCTCTGCACTCTTGTCCTGGTTATTAAAGACAGAAAAGGTCTTTCATAAGTGTTTGGGGCCCTGAGGACATCTTTTGCAGTTTACTCCTTACTTCTGAAGCTGACTGACGTATAAAGTATGTCTTTCACATGACTTACCCTTCCTCAGAGTCTGGATCTGCATTAGTATACTTTTTCATGGCCTCCACTAGCCTCTCCTGAAACAGAGCAGGGTTTTCCTTGTCTTCCTGAGTTATGTTCTGTAGCATGTTGTAATTTACAGGCTTGATAATACATTTTTTCATACCCTCTGTTAAGCAAGTAGCCATATGGTCCCGTGTATCAAGATCTCGCTGCCGTCTTTGATAATTCTGATCAGGGCCTGTGTTTGGGACAGCTTTGGCCCCAACCTTATACCATGCTGTCGTTGCCTTTGCAACTTGTCTGCATGTCCTTGGGCTTCTGTCCCGGTCCTTCATTTCTCCTTGGGAATATAGCAAGAGGAAAGAATGACTTGGACATCTCCCCAGGTGAACTCATAGGTTAGGACTAGGTTTTTTAACTCCTTTAGAAACTTGGAGGAATCCTCAGGAAACTTTCCTAATTGTTTATTTTTTTTATTGTAGGATTTCTCCTTTTTTAAAAAAATATTTTTATTTAAGAAAACAAACAATACACTTAGAACCACCAAAAATGGGTATCTTAGTTAGCTTATCCATAGGAATATTTAAATAAAGAATCCAAATAATCATTGTAAAGCCTGTGTTTGCACAGTAAGTTCCATAAACCAATTTAAAATTAACACAACAAAGACAAAATCTACAAACTCAGCAGTTTCTTAAATTCTAAATATTAAACACTAACTTAAGTACCATTTGTTCAGCTGTCAAAACAATATTCTCAGAATATCAAGTAGAAAGTTATTACAAATATCAACGCTGCTATAGTAATGATGTATGTTACTAAACATTTTCCTGATTTCAGGAAAATATAAAGATACAAATGTTTTTTACAATTAACATATGGAACGCTTAACCACCAAAAATGGATATCTTAATTAGCTTATCCATAGGCATATTTAAATAAAATATCTAAATAATCATTGTAAAGCCTGTCTGTACAATATGTTTCATAAACCAATTTAAATTAAAGCAAGGAAGGAAAAAATCCATAGATACAGATATCAGAGTTTCTGTCTGATTCTAAATATTAGATGCTATCTTAAATACCATTTGATTAACATCAAAACTGTGTACATTCTCAAAATATCAAGTAGGAAGTTATTACAATTATCAATTTTGCTGTAGTAGTGATCTGTATTACTAAACATTTTCAAAATTTTTTATTTCAAGAATTTGTTTTATCTAATGTTACCATAGTTACCTATTTTTTTTTTGCTGTAAAATATAGATACAAGGCAAAGAAAGAAAAAGCAATAATTTTCAAAGCTCATTTCAACAAGCCGCTACAAAACAGGTCCCATAGTTTGTCACAGACTACCATTCCC
Source organism: Myrmecophaga tridactyla (assembly GCA_004026745.1). NCBI lineage: Eukaryota > Metazoa > Chordata > Mammalia > Pilosa > Myrmecophagidae > Myrmecophaga > Myrmecophaga tridactyla. The sequence continues at coordinate 23,730 of PVIY010016268.1, forward strand.
TCATTTCAGATTTGTCCTTCTACCTGCTCCAAAGCACTGGAGGCTTTACCGGAGTTATAATAACAAAATCATACAGTATTTGTCCTTTCGTGTCTGACTTATTTCACTCAGCATTATGTTCTCAGGGTTTACCCACATTGTCATATGTTTCGGGACATCATTTCATCTCACTGCTAAAATCCCATCGTGTGTATATACCAAATTTTGTTTATCCCCTTGTCTGTTGATGGGCACCTGGATTGTTTCCTTCTCTTGGCAATTATGAATAGTGATGCTATGAGCATCGGTGTGCAAATGTCTGTTCATGTCACTGCCCTCGACCCTTCAGGGTATATATCAAGTATTGATATTGCCAGGTCATAGGGCAACTCAATATTTAGTTTTCTGAGGAGTTGCCAAACTGACTTCCACACAGGCTGAACCATTATACATTTCCATCAGCAGTGAATAAGTGTTCCAATTTCTCCACATCCTTTCCAACATTTATGGTTCCTGTTTGCTTACATTCTTATGGTGTGAGGTGATATCTCATTGTCATCTTAATTTGCCAGTGAATATGAGCAGCTCTTCATGTGCTTTTTAGCAATCTGTATTTGCTCTTAAGAAAAGGGTGTATTCATATCCAGTGCTCATTTTATAATTGGGTTGTTCTTTTGTTGTTGAGCTGTATAATTTCTTTATGTACACAAGATATCAAGCCTTTATCCAATATATGGTCTCCAAATATTTTCTCCAATTAAGTTGGCTACCTCTTCACCTTTTTAATAAAGTCTTTTGAGGCACAGAAGCTCTTGATCTTAAGGAGTTCCCATTTGTCTAGTTTTTCTTTCACTGCTTGTGCTTTGGGTGCAAAGTTTAAGAAGCTACCTACTATTACTAGATCTTGAAGCTGTTTCCCTACATTTTCTTCTAGAAGTTTTATGATACTGGCTCTTACGTTTAGGTCTTTAATCCATTTTGAATTACTTTTTGTATATGGTGTAAGGTAGGGGTCCTCTTTCATTCTTCTGGCTTTTGAAATCCAGTTTTCCCATACCCATATATTGAAAAGACTATTCTGTCCTAGCTCAGTGGATTTTGGGGGCTTATCGAAGATCAAATGTCCATAAATTTGATGGTCAGTCTCTGCACTTCCGAGTCTACTCCATTGGTCAATCCTTCTATCTTTGTGCCACTGTGGCTTTATAGTAACCTTTAAAGTCAGGAAGTGATGGGCCTCCCACTTTTTTTTTAGAATATCTTTAGTTATTCAGGGTTTCTTTCCTTTCTATATGAATTTGATAACCAGCTTTTCCAGGTCTTCAAAGTAGGTTGATGGGATTTTAATTGGTATTGCATTGAATCAGTAAATCAGTTTGGGTAGAATTTACATGTAATGACATTTAACCTTCCTATCTGTGAGCGTGGAATGTCTTTCCATCTATTTAGGTCATTTTTTATTTCTTTTAACAATTTTTTTGTAATTTTCTGTGTATAAGTCGTTAACATCCTTGGTTAGGCTTATTCTTAGATATCTGATTTTCTGGTCCTATTTTGAGTGGAATTTTTCCCTTAGTTGTCACCTCAGAGGAGTCATTGCTTGTGAATAGAAACATTACTGATTTTTGTACATTAATCTGGCATCCCACCACTTTGCTGAATTTGTTTATTAGCTCAAGTTGCTTTACTGTAGATTTCTCAGGGTTTTCCAAGTATAGGATCATGTCATCTGCAAATAATGAAATTTTACTTCTTTTCCTATTTGGATGCCTTTTATTTCTTTCTCCTGTCTAATCGTTCCAGCTAGGACTTCTAATATAATGTGGAATAATAGTGGTGACAGTGGGCATCCTTGTCTCTTTCCTGATCTAGGGGGAATGCTTTCAATTTCTCACCATTAAGTATGATGCTGGCTATGGATATTTCATATATGCCTTTTATGATATTGAGAAAGTTTCCTTTGATTCCTAACTTTTGAAGTGTTTTTATCAGGAAAGATGGTGGATTTTGTCGAATGCTTTTTCAGTATCAATCAATATGATCATATGATTTTCCCCTTTCAATTTGTTAATGTGCTGCATCACGTTGATTGATTTTCTTATGTTGAACCACCCTTGCATTCCTGTTATGAATCCACTTGGTCGTGATGTAAAATTCTTTAAATATGGCGTTGAATTCAACTTGTTAGTATTTTGTTAAGAATTTTTGCATCCATGCTCATTAGGGAAATTATTAGACTTATGTGAGCTTCATAAAATGAGTTAGGTAGCATTCCTATTCTTATTGGAATAGGAAGAGTTTGAGCAGGATTGGTGTTAGTTCTTTTTAGAATATTTGATAGAATTCTCCTGTGAAGCCATCTGGTCCGTGGCTTTTCTTTGTGGGAAGATTTTTAATGACTGAATTGTTACTTGTAATTGGTTTGTGGAGATTTTCTATTTCTTCTCGAGTCAGTATAGGTAATTTGTGTGTTTCTAGGAATTTGTCCATTTCCTCTAAGTTGTCTAGTTTGTTGACATATAGTTCATAATATTTGCTTATGATTTTTAAAATTTTTTCATGGTCTATAGTAATGAGTCCCCTCTCATTTCTGATTTTGTTTATTTGCATCCTCTCTCTCTTACTTTGTTAGTCTGGCCAGGAGTCCACCAATTTTATTGATTTTCTCAAAGAACCAACTTTTGGTGTTGTTGATTCTTTCTATTGTTTTACTGCTCTCCAGTTTGTTTATTTCTGCTTTAATCTTTACTATTTCTCTTCTTTCCTTTGTTTTGGGGTTTACTGTTCTTTCTTTAAATTCTCCAGGTGAGAAATTGAATCCTCAAGTTTTGCTCATTCTTATTTTTTCTAATTTATTTTTATTTTTTTTTCATTCTTTTTTTTTAATATAGACATTTAGGGCAGTAAATTTCCCTCTCAGCACTGCCTTTTCCACATCACATAAATTTTGATATGTTTTGTTCTCATTATCATTCATCTCTAGATATTTACTGATTTCTCTAGCAGTTTCTTCATTGACCCACTAATTATTTAAAAGTGCTTTGCTTAATCTCCATATATTTGTGAAAGCTCTGGTTTTTGGTGATTATTAATTTCCAGCCTTATTCTGTTGTGACCAAAGAAATTACTTTGGATAATTTCAATCTCATTAAATTTATAAAGACTCATTTTGCTCATCTCCCAAGGAATCTCTCAGTTCCTGTAAACACACCAACAATGTGGTAGCACTCACTAGGAGAATTCTTTGCAAGATGGGAAAGACTTAAACATGCTTGTAATGGCAGACGGATTGGTTGAAAGTGCAGAGAGATTGGTTGAAGGTGCAGAAGTGGTCAGGAAGGACTAATAGAAGGAGCTCTCTGAGGAGTAAAGAAAGAATGGGATATAAAGCGCAGGTGGAGTGATTGTTGCTGAGTAAGTGAAGTCAATCAAAGTAAAGACATCTCCAGGATGAGAGAGAGAAGATAAAAATGAAATGTCGAGCCCTCCATCAGCCCTATTTGAAGTTGTTTGATAGCTCTGTTAATTTGCTTATGAAACCCAATGAAAGTAGCAAAAACAATTCCAATTTTAAAAATAAAGGGAATCTCAAAAACAGGGAAAAAAAGAAAATGACATTTTTTATCCCACTTAACGAAAAGTCAATATTTGCTGACTCCTTATGGCTGTTCATTCCAAAGATCTTTGAGGACCCCAGTGTTCTAGGCACTGTTTTCAAACCATTTGCATTCTAATGGGCTAGACTGCAGATAGTCAGCATGTAAACCAAAACTTAGTTGCAGATTGTTTTCTGCTCCAAATGATTTAAACAAAGAACCTGGGTACTAAAGCTGGGGGTGGGTTGGGTTCAGGTTCACTGGAGATAGGGGACTAGGGAGGGCCTCTCTGAGGAAGTGACACATGCGCTAAGACCTGAAGGATGAGAAGCAGCCAGCCAGGGAGAGTGTTCCAAGCCAGAAAAGAGCCGGAGGGAAAGTTCTAAGGTGGAAAAATCTTGGCCTGTTCTACGAACTGAAAGGAGGCCATGCTGGCAGGACTGTGTTGGGTGAGTGCATGACTTGAATAAGGGTTGGTATCAAACGAGATTGTCAGTGCCAGTAGAGTCCAGGTGGTGTAGGGCCAGGCGCTGTGTTAAGTACATTTTTATGATATTGGATCTCATTCTCAGAAGAACCTTCTGAGTGTAACCTTGATGAATTCAGTTTCATTTAGATGGAAGAAATGAAAAAATGATTGTAGGAGAATGAGGAATGCATGGGAGGTAAACCTAGGCAGCCATGTAGGAGAGGAGTGGGAGAGAGGGAGGGGTTGGGTGCGTGTGCTCATGTCTGCACACCAATGAGTTTACAGATCACTGAGAGGGGGCTCATAGGTGCTTCATAGGGCCCAACCATGGGATGGTGGCGACCATCAGTTCTGCTTTGCAGACAAAATTTGAAGTCTTAGTTCTATCAGTGTAGCTAATGGGAAATGTTAACATCAGTAATGGGTCTCAGATTTTTCTTTATATATGAGTAAGCAGTACATTTTTAACCATTTTGGTGAAGAATGCTAAAATGGAATTGGGTATTCCACCTGCAGGAGTGGCATCTAAACTCAGTGCACAATGTGGCTATTTCTTTCCTTTTTATTTCTCAGGTTAAGCACTAGTGTAGGCCTGTAACATCCTGCATTTCCTTAGGAACCAGTGTGACCTGAGTTAGAAACGTATATAAAGTTATTTATTGTTTTAGAATAAACTGGTTTGAGTAGCCACTTGCAAGATTAAAAGGAAGTCCATATAGTCTTCTTGAGATTTCTCCCTAGGCCTTGAATTGGCCAACAGTCCAGCTTCTTACCCAGTCTTGAGGTGGCCGCCCTGTTTCATTATGCCTCTTTAGTGACCATGATTTTGCTAACAGGCCATGCTTTTGGGCAGTTGACATTCTTTTGGTTGGATGTAGCCAAAGACAGGCACAAGCAGCAGCCTGGAGGGTGACAAGGGCCATAGCTTCTGTCGGGCTGCATACAGCTGTACCTGGCATATGTTCTGTTCTCCAACTGGAGACATTTTTTTTTTGTTCTTTACTTAATCAAGGTGTCATCAAAGTTTGAAACTAAATAGAGGAGTTAACGTGATTTTAAAAAGCATATTGTTTTTTAAAGTGAAGAGGAATTGACTAAAACAATAAGGAAGGAGTGATCGGCCTACATATCAATAAGTATACTGATTACTATCTGCCTATGTCTTATCAATAAGTATATTGGTCTATGTACATATCAGTAAGTATATTGGTCTGATAAGACATAGGCAGATTACTCAGATGGTTAAAAACCTTTTATAGCTTCTCACTGAGGGCAAGCAAATAATCCAAGTAAACATTGTCGTTTGCACAGAGTGAAAACCAGATTCTTGTTTAGCAGGAAAATACATCTGATAAGAAAACTATTAAGAGTTGTTCTAGTTTGCTAGCTGCCAGAATGCAACACATCAGCGATGGACTGGCTTTTAATAAAAGGGGATTTATTTCATTAGTTCTTCAGAGGAAAGGCAGCTAACTTTCAACCGAGGTTCCTTCTTACACAGGAAGGCACAGGGTGATCTCTG
>PVIY010016268.1:29395-52124 GCA_004026745.1 Myrmecophaga tridactyla
CCTCTGGGTTCCAACAACTTTCCCTGGGGCGATTTCTTTCTGCATCTCCAAAGGCCTGGACTGAGCTGCAAGTGCTAAGATAAGGTATACTGAGCTGCTTGGGCTGTGCTACGTTGCGCTCTCTCATTTAAGCACCAGCCAATTAAATCAAACATCATTCATTGCAACAGGCATGCCTCCTAGCTGCCTCCTAGCCGACTGCAGATGTAATGAGCAACAGATGAGGTTCATGTACCATTGGCTCATGTCCACAGCATGAGAACTAGGCACTTTCACCTGGCCAAGTTGACACCTGAACCTAACTACCACAAGAGTTTTATAAAACTATAATCTTAGCCAACTTTAACCACAACCAGTAAAATTCACTTCCAACAATACTTCTACAACTTTCTATATCCATTTATTTTGTCTTGCACTTTCCTATTTCTCATTCTGCAACAATCAGTTATTTTACGTTAGGGGAAAAAGTACTCTCATTTTCCTTAATGAAAAACACTTCCTGCATACATTACATATTTAAATTGCTGAAAAAGATCTTGAAATCAATCTTCAAGCCAACATCCTACAAAACACATTTCCTCTTTTTTTGTGAAAAATACCATATATACAAAAAATAATAATTTTCAAAGTGCATCACGAGAATTAGTTGTAGATCAGATTTCAGAGTTTGGTATGGGTTATAGTTCCACAACCTCAGGTTTTTACTTCTAGCTGCTCTAAGGTACTGGAGATTAAAAGAAATATCAATATAATGATTCAGCAATCAAACTCGTTTGTTAAGCCCTACCTTCTCCGTATAACTCCACCATCGCCTTTGATCTTTCTCAACTGGGGACATTTTTGAGACTAAAAGAGGGTGTTGCAAGTAAAATTAAATCCGTTTTTAAATCTTTTGCATATTTAATCAAATAGAGAGGGAGAGGGAGAAAGAAGAGGTCCAAAGGATCCAAGGCTTGTGTCTTGGGTCATTCTAAAATATAGTTGTAATGAAAATTAGGACTGTGAAGGAACTAGGAAGTGCTGGGTCAGAGAGTAAGTGAATGCTTAACTTTAGTAGATATTGCCATTTTTCTGAACTAGATGTGCCAATTTATACTCCTAACAGCAGTATTTGAGAATTTCAGTTATTCTAAATCTTCTCTGGTACCTTGTATCTTGTCACTTGCTTTAAACTTATTGTGAAAATCTGTAACTATTTGTTCATAACTGTAAAATATAAGATATATGATTATATTAGAATTTTTAAAACTTGGGAAAATTGCTTCTTTCTCACTGTAGCAATATTTCCTACTGCTGCTGCAAGTAATAGGGGTGAATGTTTACTTGGTACTGTGAGTGTGGCATACATCGAATACCTGTCCTGCAGCTCCATGTGCTAAGTACCATTATTGCGCTTCTCATTTTTAAATGAAGAAACTGAAGCACAGAAGCTTGAAGTGCCTTGACCAAGGTTGCAAACTATGTGGCTATATCAAAATTTGCATGCAGTAAGCTAAGTTGAAACTTGTACACCTACCTGTGTGCTTTACTGCCTCTCTTGAAGGAGTTGGGAATGTGACCAGAGATTTTTTAAACCTTGTGCTGCTCCTGGAAAGATTGGCCTCTCAGTGCAAGTTGAGGCTTTACCCCATTTGATGTTGTGGAATCAGCAGAGGAGAACCAGTGCCTAGAGGGTTACAGACTTTCTTTCTTACAGGAACACTTACAGGATTCTTGTTTCAAAATGTACCTTAGGTCTAAGAGAAACTAGTGCATTACAGCTTCATTGTAATTTGTGAAATTTAACATTGCCAAAAATAAGTGATAACTACAACTCAGTTTTTCTCCATGGCGGCCTTTAGGTTATGAACCTTACCAGGGTGACTGGATAGAAGCTAAGGTTTTGAGCCATCCAGCCACCTACATCAGAAAAGCAATCTCTGTGGAGCCTCTGAGACATAAGCATGTGCATGAGGTAGTTCATTTGCATGATAATGTCATTTATTTCTGCTAGTACTTCCATCAGTGATATTTTTTCCTGCTCAACGTTCTCTTAGGTGTTCTAGGAAATCTAGAAAAATAATAGAAAATCAAGTTTTTGCTGAAAAGGTGCCAATTTTCTTATTGAAAAAGCTGTACTTCTGAAAGGAAATAGAGAACAATATAAAACTCACGTATTATTAAGTTCTAAATTATGTAGTTTATTTGGGAAGTGTTAAAATTTTCTGAGAATGGACAAAATTCGTGTGCCATAGAGTTACTGGAAAAGAATGAAGTGGGACTTGAGCTTTACTGGTACAAGCTGGGTATTATTTGGGTACTGGGGGCTGAGTGGAAAATGAATTGGAAATACAGTTTGCACAAAGGTACAGTTGGGAGAATGAGCCTGGAATGTGACAGAGGAAGTAGGAGAAAACGATAGTCAACTTAGCACCACCACGTTCCTTTCTTACTCAACTCTTCATTCTCTCAACCATAACTCCGCAGGTCAGGTTACATTTTGTGCAATATTTAGAGCAGTTTTTCTCATCTGAGACCCGGGCCCCATGCCCAGAGGTTCTGATCTAATTGATCTGAGATAGGGCCTGGGAATGGGTGTTTTTCAAAGTATCCCTGCTGTTTCAAATGTGCCAGGCAGGCTGGGAATCACTAATTTGGGGTGATCTGCAGTTGGGAGCAAGAGGGAGGAGATGCATACCCTGTTATTGTGTTTGCTTTTAATTGGACATTTTATTTCTTCTATTTCCAGGTCTACATCACTGGTCTCTATGGAAGAAATGGGGTGATAGATAATAGTATCTTCTTCACCTTGGATTCTCTGAAACTTCCTGATGGATACATACCTCAAGTATCCGATGTCGTCAATGCCGTTGTGGTGGAGAGCACACAGTCATGTTATTTTTGGAGAGCAATTTCTATAACCCTAGTGGGAAGGTGGGAATAAGAGAGCACTATGTTTATGCCCTATGCAGTATTTCTTCTTTTGACAGAAAAGGGCATTGTTTAAACTTGTTTTGAAAAAAAAATAGCTTAGTAAACCTCAACATTTCTTTAAACATTGTGAAATATAACACATACATAGGAAAGTGATAATTTTCAAAATATAGTTTAACAAGTAGTTATAGGGCGAATTTCAAAGTATAGTAAGTTACAGTTCCACAGTTACAGATATTTCCTTCTGGCTGTTCTGATACACTAGAAACAATAAAGAAATATCTATATGATGATTCAGTAGTCATAAATCCTAACTTCTCCGTTAACAACTCCTCCCTCTCATTTGATCGTTCTCTCAATCTTCAGGGATATTTGGGCAAAGACAAAATGCATGTCGACATTATGGTATAAGGAAATGAAACTGGTTGATGTTCTGGGAAATACTAGTATCTTTAAGTTTCAGGGCTTATTTGGCATAAGAACAATATGGAGGTTTTAAGTTTCTGAAAAATAATAAGTAAAACTTTTATAGAGTCTTAGATAGATCCCTGGGTTTTCAGGAGTATTGTTGGCTGGGGCTTGGCATACCATGGCAATTTGTGATATCTGGCTGAAGCTTGCATAAGAGTCACCTCCAGAATGACATTTCAACACTATTTGAAATCTCTTAGCCACTGAAACCTTATTTTGTTAGATTTATTTTCCCTTTTTGGTCAAGCAGGCTTTCTTGATCCCACAATGCCAGGCCTAGGCTCATCCCTGTAAACCTCAGAATTTTATTTCCAAGACAACTTTTCAAATCCTGAGTAAAGTTGTCTAATTGGATATATCTTCTGGAGAGTGCTCAGCAGTTTTCATGATTGACTAAAGAAAATTTCATCATAATCCTTTGCGATAATCTTATCTTTTGTGTTTCTCTTTGTAGTAGATCTGTTGGGTTTTTTGTTTGTTTGTTTTTTAGTTTATCTACGTTCTTTGTTTATTTCCCTTTACCTTTGACCTTTTATTTTTAGGATACATTGTGCTTTATAGGTTTTTTATTATTCTGACTTTGCTTTACCAGTCCAGTGGCACCTCCCAAATATCTTGTGGTTGTTTCCTCACTTTTTGGCTACCCAGTAGGAAAGAATATCCTGTAGAGTTTATGGGTTCACTCCACAAACACTTACTTATCAATGGCCCTTCATGTGCCAAACACTGGTCTAAGCATTGGGCTTATAGCCTTGAACACAAAAGGCAGAAATCCCTGTCGTAATAGAATTTGATTTCTGTTGATCCCTGCCTTGGCTTCCTGACTCATGGAATAGCAGCTAGCATGATGGAAAGTGTTGGAACTCCAGGTCCCTGAGAAAGTAGTCATTGAAAAACAGTACCACCTTCCTATGGGAATTACAGAGCTGTCTACTGTTGCACTTGAAAGATGTATGGGCCATGGATTCTACCACTTCTCCATTTAATTCTCCAGTTTGATTGGGAATTTGAGAATACCGGTGGATTAGTACAAGCCTGGTCAGGTGGTGATTCAGTCACAACTGCTTTTCCCCATATATCTTCTTTGGATTGAGTGAATCGCTTCAGCACCTGTTGTGCACCTGTTGTGCTGGTGAATATTTTTCCTTTATCCTTTTAAATGACAAAATCCAGAATAAGTTTGCTTTGTTAAGGCTGACCAGTAGCAGTTCACTTTGAACTTTTTGCCCCACAGATTTCTCAACCCTGAGACACTTTGCCATAATTTAGAATACAGGGTCCTTAAGCATCTCACCTTCACTAAGGAATCACGCTGGTTTCCCTAAATAGATGACATCATAGCTCTAGGATTCAGGTAGCAGGAATTAGCAAGCTGAGTTAGAAACGTGTTTTTCTGAAGTTGGGAAATATATAGCAAGCAAATACAGGTGAACATGCAACCATGAATTTCTGGGGCCCCAGTGTTATGTAGTGGAACTTCCCAACTGGTGTGCTGTGAGTGGGTTGCAGATTTGCTAAGATACAGAGACCCATCAGCTCATTTAGGGATAAATGCAATGAAGAAAAGGGATTAAGAAAATTATCTTGAGCATATAAGTTGGCAGACTACACCTCTTGGGTCATATCTGGCCTGCTTTGTATGTTGCTTAAACAGCTTTACTGACATAATTCACATAACATACAGTTTACCCATTTAAAGTGTACAGTGGTGGTGTGAATCCTGAAATTACTGCTGTGTGTTGCTTTGACATCTGGAGCAAATCGGGCGTGGGGGGGTGTTGAATAGCCTAATCGCAAGTTCCCCTGCCCACTCTGCTCCTGGGGAGAAGGTCTCCTCACTGAAGAACTCTTCTTAGCATAGGGACCAGGCAGAGCACCTCATCCTGTAGTAGTGGTCTTCGGTTACCTCCCAGCCCATGGAATTATTCAAACAAGCTAGTCACATCCTCAGTGGGAATCAACGAGCACCCCAAACTCCTGTCATTACAGAGCCCACCTACCAATGCCCCTGCTTGTTTGCTCTGGGCCCAATTGCAGTCTCCATGTGACCCTGCGTGGTGCGGCGTCCTTCTCCCGAGTTGTGTGTGTATCTAACAAACTGCTGTTGGTTCATCTGTCCCATGTTGGGTGTCTCTATAACCGCAAGACTGGGATCCCTTCCTCAAAATGGGGTGAAGAGGAGGCGAATAAAACAATTTGATGATTTTTTTTGTATATTTACAGAGTTATGCAGGCATCACCGGAATCTTAATTTTAGAAAATTTTCATCTCCTTTTAAAATAACACTGTAATAGGAGTAAAAATCAGATTCTATGTTTTACCTTTCTGATAGAGTAACAAACACATTAACTTCCTTTTTTGCACTTTAAACTTGTTCTGAAGCCTTGTAGGCATGGAGACCTGCTGCATTCAGTCGTTCACACTTATGACATCAGAAGCCACTTGTGGTGTGAATGTCAAGTCTCCATTCCCACCCAGGTGTGCTGACTAAGCTCCCTAATTGTATAACCAGTTGCCTATTGTATTCTTTATAACGCTACCATTGCCTGTCAAAATCCCATCCCTTTTATTACCCTCTCTTTTGTTACAGAATGAGTCTCCCATTAGGCTCTGAGCCACTCCTTCCAGCTAACCTTCCTCACGCCCCTAACTGGCCTGGTGTTCTCCATACTGTGGGGCCTCCTGCTTAGGGATTTTCTGACATGCAGTTTTGGGTGATGGGGACTTTGTAAGGGCTGAAGGTTTAGGTGAACAGATGGCCATTGACATTTAGGCTATTACTGTTCACTTTACTCCATTCTAGTACCAGGTCAGCCACTAGTCACCCTTCTCAAGTTTTGATGGAAGTCTGATAATGAATCTTTGTCACAGTTGAGATGAGGCTTGCAATGCTCAGCTCTGGTGGTCCCTAGTGATGGCCAAGTTGGCCAAGCATGTGGTGTCTTCACTCAGCCTGGCTCTATAAGAGGGAGCATATGATTTACAGTGCCCATAGTCTCAGAAAGCTGGAGGTCTTCTGAGCTTTCATCCTCTACAGACCATTCAGTACTTAGGGCCACTTTACCGGGCAATCCTAACTCTCCCACAGAGTTTCTACCTGCTAATGAGGGATATCCGGCCTGGATGGAGGGGCAAGATATGTTAAAAACTCTCGGGAGGGAGGTCAGTCCTTCAGAGAAAGAACAGAAATTTTTTGTGTGTGATTTGGAGGGGTATTTATCCCATCTATTTCCAACCTGTCATCAGCGAGTATCAATGAGTAAATGAATGAAATGGGCAGGTTGTGTTTGCTATTCATGAAAAAATGAACATGGTTCTTGATTGCATTTATCCCTAAATGAATTGATCACACTCTATAGCTCAGCATATCTTTGGCCTACTCACAGCATAAAATGAGGAGGTTTTTTATTTATCTGGCCCCATGCTCTACACTATTTGCAGCATCTCTCTTAATAATCAAAACATATGTTGGTAGATATCTTAAATAAATTCTTGCAAGTCTCACACTTGGTATGCTAAGTCCTACATGACACTCATTTCTGGTTTTTCCAGACTACATGTCGTGAACCAGTAAAGTCTGCTGTTCTGACAATAAGATTGTCACAGCAGCAGGATAAAACACCCTGAGCCTCCTGGCTACTTTGAGGTTGAAGCATTGAGTGTCGTTATCTGCCAGGGAGCTGGGACGTCTACTGGAGTCCCAGACCCTTGGCTCTACACTAAGGTTACCTCCTCAGCCAGTGCTCCTAGATTTGAATTTATATTTTGTTTTCAAAATCCATTCTCTTCTCAGGCCTTCTTCCCAGCTATCTGATTAGAGGAAGTCCCTAATAAGCTAATGACCTTGGTGTGTGATTGATTATAAGGCAGCGCAAAGACTCCATTTTAGTAGATTTGGGTCCCAAAGCACAGAATTTAGTGGTGGATCATCAGTCATTATGAAAACTAATGAAAGAAATTTTAAGAATTCCTCTTTGTGTTTGCACGTGCACTTCACTAATATACTGTAATGCACATTTCATAAATATCAGAGAGGTGGATATTGGTCTGAGTCATACCTCTGAGTTGAAACCTTTTAAGAAACTGAAGGGTGTGCACAGTGGGAAGTAGCTGGTGGGAATGTAACCAAGGGCAGAGATATCTAGTAGTGTGGGTTAGAGGGATTGGGGAGAACACATCTCCAAGCTCTCATGTCCTGTCTGCTATCCCCCTGCTACACACTGACTCTAGAAGACCTGCTGGCCTTTCTTTATGGGGCCGAGGGGAAGCAAAACCAAGAGAGAAGTGAAAATAATTCAGTGAAATCCCAAACTCATAAAGCTCCCTATTGTACTAGTCACAGAGCCTATTTACTGCCTCTCATGGGCCCCTTTGCTAAGCAATCAGCCCTCATCATCTTCCTGCACTCTCATGGTTATCTTAGGAGCTAAGGACTACTGGCATGTCTCAGAAAGGTAAGTAACTTGCCCAAGGACACACAGATAGTAAATTGCAGAGAAATTGCCCAGCATTGGAACAGCCAGTAATAGCCACATAATGACTTCTGAAGCAGGTGATGGGATTCCAGTAATGAGTATTTGTCAAAATTTTCATACTGGTGAGAATTATGCAGATATATAGATAGATGACAGATGTCAATAGATAGATAGATGAAGCAACAACCATTTAAAGTCTCTGAAAATAGTCCTAAGGGCATACAGCAAATGAAGAAACATTTAGCCAAGATAATTTACTAAAACTCAGTAAAAGCAGTGAGTCTGGCATTTGAACCAAAAGCCATTCCCTCCCAAACCCCTCCCAGCTCACTGTGATGGAAACTTCTCTCCAAACAGGTGCAGCCAAGGATACAGAGAAAGTTTGGGCCCCAGATCCCTGTCAGACGAATAGGGTGTCCTCCTGGGTGTTGAACAGGGTAGTGAAGATGTTAGCATTTCTCACCCTGCCCTCAGTTACCTGGTGCAGAAGCTCAAGTCTTCGTTTGTTCCTGTGGTAATGACAGCTTGTGATAACTTGAATCCCCAACAAATGAAGAAAATTGAAAATGGTAAATAAGAAGGCTAACATAACAAAAGGTTTCTTCTCTCAGCTTTTTCAAAACCAAATATATAAAGTTACAATTATAAAAATAAATCTTTAGCTTTGTAACATAAATGTAATAGAATGGAATATGTAATATAACAATAATACCTTCAAAAAGGGGAAAATAGAATAAAGCCATTTTGGAGTAAGACAATGGAGAAAGAAAAGCAAACCAAACCTAAAAAAGCAAAGTAAATGAAATAATAGAGTGAAAATTAATGGTACAAAGAATAGAAAAACAACGCAAATCAATGAAAGCAAAAGTTGGTTCTTTGAAAAGATTAAAAACGAATTACAAACCTTTAGCTAGACTGACCAAGGAAAAACAGAAAAAAGAGAGAGGAGAGGACTCACATTGCTAAAATGAGAAATCAAATAGGAAACGTTAACATTGGTCTTTCAGAAATAAAAAGGATTTCAAAGGAGTATTGTAAACGATTATATGACAATGAATTAGATAACTTAGATAAAATGGACAAATTCCTACGAAGACAAGAACTACCAGAATTGACCCAATAAGAAACAGAAAATCTAAATAGGCTTATAATAAGTAAAAAGATTGAATTAGTAATTTTAAAAACAGCACAAAGAAAATCCCAAGTCCAGGTGACTTCACTGTGAATTCTACCAAATGTTTAAATAAGAATTAATAGCAATTCTTCCCAAACTCTTCCAAAATATAGAAGAGAGGAAAATTTCCCAATCATTGTATGAGGCCAGGATTACCCTGATAACATAACCAGTCAAATATGTCACAATAAAAGAAATCTATAGACCAATATGCCTTTCAAATTTAGACCTAAAAATCTTTAACAAAATACTAGTAAACCATAGCTGCAGCATATAAAAATAATTATATACCATAACCAAGTGGGATTTACTCCAGTAATTCAAAGTTGGTTTAACATCTGTATATCTATTATCTATATCTATCTCTCTACATATATGTAGCAGGGATTTCTGCTCATTGAACAACAGAGTTCCAGTTTTCCATATTTAATGGAAAAAAATTATAGCCACAGAAGACTATGTTGACAAACCATTATCACAGAGATTTTAACATAAGTCACTCTGAAATAAGTTGGTTGAACAGTTGAAAATCACATGCAATTATAGAGAATTTGAGAAACAAAACTAGGTTATATAGTTCACACGTTACATTGTAAACTAACAAGCAAACCAAAGAGAATACCTAGTCTTTCCAAATGTCCATATAACATTTTCAAAAACGGATTATGAATTTTACTATGAAGAAAATCTTAACAAATTAAAAAATATTAAAATCATATAAGACACATTACTGGCTGAAAATGCAGTAAGTTAAGTCCTGGTAATAGTAATATAGTAAAAAATAAATGGTTAACCAGGTAAAAATTTTGAGGCAGTTAACTGTAAAACTCAAGTTAAAGAGGAAATGAAAACTTAAATTTCAGAGTATCTAAAACAAATAGCAATGGGAACTTTTGTTTGAGAAACTAAGTGCACAGCCAAAATGGTTATCAGAAAAAAAACTGTATAATCAACCGCACATGCATATAACAAGAGAAGCAAAGTAAATTAGCTAATCAATTTATTGTTAAAAGAATGAAGAAACAATACAAATAAAAGCAGAAAGCAATACAAAATACAGAAAAGTTTGACGTGACAAGTAAATCCAAAAATTTTTGAAAATATAAATAACATGGGCACATCTTTGCTAAGGAAGAGGGGGAGAAAATGAGAATACACATGAGGAATGGGCACATATTAGCTGGCTCAGTGAAGTTAGGATATTATATTACATACTGTGATGGCTAATTTCACAAGTCAGCTTGGCGAGTTATGGTATTCAATTGTTTGGTCAAGTGTTGGCCTGCTTGTTAATATGGGAATATTTTGTAGGTGGGATTTGCGTTTACAATCAGTTGATTGCAATATACAATCAACAGAGGAGATTGCCCTCAGCAATGTGGATTATTTCCTCATCCAATCAGCTGGAGCTCTTAAAAGCCAGAACTGAGGGTTTCAGAAGTCAGAACAATGTCTGCTTGAACTTTAGCATTGGCTTTGGGGGAAAGAGGAGATTGCCCTCAGCAATGTGGGCTATTTCCTCATCCAATCAGCTGGAGCTCTTAAAAGCCAGAACTGAGGGTTTCAGAAGTCAGAACAATTTCTGCTTGAACTTCAGCATTGGATTTGCTGGAATTCCAGCCAACCAGGTTACCCAGGGGAATTCAGACTAAGGACTTCAGTATCACCTTTATAGGAGTTTCCAGCTTGTGGCCTGCCCTGTGGAGTTCTGACTTGGCCAACACCAGGGTTGTGTAATTAATTCCTTATAATAAATATGTTAATTATATTTTATATGGCCTATTGCTTCTGTTTCTCTGTAGAACCTTGACTAATACATATATTCTCTGCAAGTAAGTTTGAAGCTTAAATAAAAATAAAACACTTGCCAAGAAAGCATAAATTCACCAAAATATATCACAGAAGAGGTAAAAAAAATCCCTCAATCAAATAAGAAGAAAAGAAAAAGGGTCTCAAAGATTTAACCCTTAAAAAGATGGCACACTCAACCATTAGGGAATTTATCATTTCTGGTATTTTAACTATTCCAGAACAGAGAAAATGATAGAAAGTTTCTATATGCGTAACATGGAGCAAGCATGATCTCAGGAAAACCAGAAAAATAAAACCCATCTTCTCAACAGAAAAGCCAAAATTCCAGTTAAAATAGTAGAAAACCACATAGAGCAGTTTGCAAATCAAAGAGTGCAATGAATTCTAGAGGCTTGTGCATATAAAGTCTTCAACCTTCACTTACCAAGTGTATCCAACCCTCTACTGGAGCTCCTACCCACACTTTTCTAAAAGAGGCGTAAATTTGGAAAAGGCAAAACCCTCACTATTTGCATTCAATTTTATTAGACACTATAAACATCGGTGTGCAAATGTCCATTTGTTTCCTTGCCTTCAGTTCTTCTGAATACAGACCTAAGTAATGGGATTGCTGAATCATAAGACAATTCTATATTTACTTTCCTGAGGAACCGCCGAACTGCCTTCCAGAGTGATTGAACCATTCTACATCCCAACCAACAGTGAATAAATGCTTCTTTCTCCATATCCTCTCCAGAACATGTCATTTTTGTTTTTTTTAATAATGTCCGTTCTAGTAGGTGAGATGAAATCTCATTGTTTAGATTTGCATTTCTCTTATAGCCAGTGGGGTTGAGCAGCATCTTATTTTTTTTTTTGAGCCATTTGTATTTCCTTTACTGAAAAGTGTCTGTCCATGTCTTTTTAAAACATATATATATTTATGTTTTTGTTTTGTTTGTTTTTGCATGGGCAGGCACCGGTAATCGAACCCAGGTCTCCGGCATGGCAGACGAGAACTCTGCCTGCTGAGCCACCATGGCCCACCCTAAAACATATATTTTTATTGACAAATCTTCATACATATAAAGTCCATACAAAGTATACAGTCAATGTCTCACATATCATCACATAGTTGTGTATTCATCACCGGGATCATTTTTAGAACATTTGCATCACTCCAGAAAGAGAAATAAAATGAAAAAACTCACACATTCCATACCCCTTACCCCTCCCTCTCATTGACCACTAGTATTTCAATCTACCCAACTTATTTTACCCCCATTATTTATTTATTTTTATCCATTTTTTTTACTCATTTGTTTATATCTTGGATAAAAGGAATATCAGATGCAAGGTTTTCACAATCACACAGTCACATTG
The DNA here is from genome assembly GCA_004026745.1 of Myrmecophaga tridactyla. Lineage (NCBI taxonomy): Eukaryota > Metazoa > Chordata > Mammalia > Pilosa > Myrmecophagidae > Myrmecophaga > Myrmecophaga tridactyla. The sequence continues at coordinate 41,603 of PVIY010016268.1, forward strand.
TAAAAGCCATATCATTATACAATTGTCTTCAAGAATCAAAGCTATTGGACTATGCCCATGTCTTTTGCACATTTTTAAATTGAGTTGTTTATGTTTTTGTTGTTAAGTTGTAGAATCTTTACACATTCTGGATAGTAAACCCTTATCTGATATGTGGTTCTCAAATATTGTCTCCCATTGCATAGGCTACCTTTTAACTTTCCTGATAAAGTCCTTCGATGCACAAAAGTACTTACTTTTGAGGAGATCCCATTTATCTATTTCTTTTTTCATTTTTTGTGCTTTGGGTGTAAGGTCTAGGAAACCATTTCTTATTACAAAGTCTAAAAGATCTTTCCCTATATTTTCTTCTAAACTTTTATGTTCTTAGCTCTAAAGTTTATGTCTTTGATTCATTTTGAGTTAATCTTTGTATAAGGTATGAGATATGGATCCTATTTCATTCTTTTGGATATGGATATCCAGTTCTCCAAACAACATTTATTGAAGAGGCTGCTCTATCCCAGTTGGGTGGACTTGGCCATCCTTAATAAAAAGCAATTGTTGGGTGCACAGGTGGTTCAGTGGTAGAATGCTTGCCTTTCATGCAGTAGACCCATGCACCCCACCCCCCCAAATCAGTTGTCCATAGATAAGAGGATCTATTTCTGAACACTCAATTTGATTCCATTGGTCTGTATAGCTATCTTTATGATAGTACCATGCTGTTTTGACCACTGTAGCTTTGTAATATACTTTCAAGTCAGGTAATGTGAGACCTCCCAATTCATTCCTCTTTATCAAGTATTTCTATCTATTGGGGCACACTGCCCTTCCAAATAAATTCATTTATTCATTTTATTCTTTATGCAGAAGAAATTGTTGGGATTTTAATTGGTATTGCATTGAATATGTACTTCAATTTGGGTAGAATTGACATCTGAATTATATTTAGTCTTCCCATCCATGAACACAATATGTCATTCCATTATTTAGGTCTTCTTTGATTTCTTTTAACAATTCCTTGTAGTTTTCTGTGTATAGGTCTTTTGTGGCCTTGGTTAAATTTATTCCTAAATATTTGATTATTTTAGTTGCTATTGTAAATGTATTTTTACAAATTTCCTCTTCAGATTGTTCATCACTAGTGCCTAGAAACACTACTGATTTTTGGGTGTTGATTTTGTATGCTGCAACTTTTCCTTACTCATTTATTACCTTTAGTAGCTTTGCTGTAAATTTTTCAGGATTTTTGACATATAGTATATATGTCATCTGCAAACAGTGAAAATTTTACTTCTTCCTTTTCATTTTCTTAACTTTTTTTATTGTATAATATAACATATATACAAAACAAAGAAAGGAAAAAACGATATTTTTCAAAGCACTCTTCAAGAAGTAGTCCAGAGTTTGTCATGGGCTACCATACCATCATCTCAGATTTTTCCTTCTAGCTGCTGCAGAATATAGGTGGCTAGAGGAATAAATATTTTTTATCATCACAATCGACTTTTTTCTTTTTTGTGAAAAATAACATATACACAAAAAGGCAATAAATTTCAAAGCAGAGCACAGCAATTACTTGTAGAACAGATTTCAGAGTTTGGTATGGGTTACAATTTCACAATTTTAGATTTTTATTTCTGGCTGTTCTAAGATATTGAAGACTAAAATAAATACCAATTTAATGATTCAACAATCATGTTCGTTTGTTAAACCTTACATTCTCTGTATAACTCCACATCACCTTTTGATCTTTCTATCCTACTCTTTAGGGGTATTTGGGCTATGGCCATTCTAACTTTTTCATGTTGGAAGGGCCTGTCAATAATTTGGGGTAGGGAGATGGAACTAGCTGATGTTCTGGAGAGGCTGGGACCTCTAGGTTTCAGGACTTATCTGGTCCAGGGACCCACCTGAGGTTGTAGTTTTCTGGAAATTTTACCCTAGTGCATGGAACCTTTGTAGAATCTTATATATTGCCATAGGTGCTCTTTAGGATTGGCTGGAATGGTCCTGGTTGGGGTTTAGCAGATTATGATAGGTAGCAATGTCTAACTGCAGCTTGCATAACAGTGACCTCCAGAGTAGTCTCTTGACTCTATTTGAACTCTCTCAGTCACTGATACCTTATTAGTTACATACCCCTTTTGGTCAAGATGGCATTGTTGATCCCACAGTGCCAGGGCCAGACTCATCCCTGGGAGTCATATCCCATGCCACCAGGGAGAATTTCACCCCTGGATGTCATGTTCCATGCAGGGGGGAGGCCAATGATTTCACTTACAGAGTTGGACTTAGAGGGAGGCCACGTCTGAGCAACAACAGAGGTCCTTCAGAAGTAACTCTTAGGCATACATATTGGTAGACTAAGTTTCTCTGCTACCTACATAAGCGTCACAAGAGTAAGCCTCAAGATCCAGGCCTATTGATTTGGGTATCCCTAATGTTTGACACAGTGTCAGTGAATTCCCTGATGGTAAAGTTTAACAGTTCTAGATTTTTTCTCCCATCCCTCAAGGGACTTTGCCAATGCTTTTTGATTACCTGCTTAATATATTCTAGGATGTATCCAGGCATTATATTAAGCTATATAGAATTAAAGGCCATCATTCCTTTTTTTTTTTTTTTTTTTTGACATGGGCAGGCACTGGGAAACGAACCTGGGTCTCCAGCATGGCAGGCGAGAACTCTGCCTGCTGAGTCATTGTAAGGCCGTCATTCTTCTTTTGGGATCCCTGTTTAAGTTGTCCAAATGAGCTATCCAGAGAGGATGAGTTAGATTATGTGCTACAGAAAATTTAGGTTCTGGACAAAATAAATCTTTCTTACTTTGATCTCAAAGATTAGGTGCAGTACTAAAATATAGGCAATATTTTCCTTACCCTTGTGTTCTGAATTACCTTAATCCTGACCTGATCGTCTTTGTACTTATCTCTAAATACAAGGTTATACATACATAAAACAGCCTCTCAAAGTCCAGAAATAATAATTATACTCCAGACTAAATGTGTGTTCTATAAGAGCTTACAATCTAGGCCCATTTTCTTATAAGCATTTCTAAAGGAGACCATATAACAATTGTTCTTTCTTTTCTGCCTTATTTTGCCTTCCCAAATGTCCCACAAGTTCCTTCACATCATTGCATGTCTCATGACTTTGTTCCTTTATGTAGCAGCACAATATTTGCTCATATATATATATATGTATACACCATCGTACACCAATCTACTTCTCAGTCAGCGCATCCTTCAGCCACCTGCATTCTTTAGGTGTCATGTATAAGCCCAAAGTCTACAGTCCATCAGCACCCTCAATTTTAGATAATTTCATTGTTACAAAGAGAAAGAAAACCAATAAACACACCCTCACCAAATAGGAAATCTAAACCTCCTCTTAACTCTTGTCCCTCCCCCCATTATTTACCTCTGCTGTTGCTGTGGTAGTGCTGATGGATTCCTTTTGAACATAACTCATAGCATGCAATAGTAGTTTCCCACTTGTACCCTGGGCTTAAACACTCTTTATACAAGAATTATGTCTCTGAAGTAATTCTTACAAAACTCATTCATATTTCTAGTGTGAGTCAGTGGGACATGTAGGTCTATACAACCCCTTCCAATCATGTTCACCTTCCAAATGGTAATATTACTTATAGACCCACTAGAGAACCACCTCCACTTCTATCTATTCCCTTACATTGGAGTTCAACCTCATTAGATAACCGTTCACCCATCACGCTTCTACATATCTCTATGTCCCCTATATTCTGTATTATAAGCCTTTGATTTTACCTTTACCATGGTCATAAAAGTAGAGTCATATGAATCTATCCTTTAGTGTCTGACTTATTTCACTCAGCATTATGTCCTCAAGGCTCCTCCATCTTGTCATGTGCTTCAGGATGCCATTTTTTCTTACTGCTACATAATATTCCATCCTATGTATATACCACATTTCTTCCTTTCCAATTTTGATGGCTTTTATTTTTTTCTTGTCTAATTGCTCTAGCTAGAACTTCCAGCACACTGTTGAATAACAATGGTGCCAGTGGGCATCCTTGTCTTGTTCCTGATCTTAGAAGGAAAGATTTCAATCTTTCACCATTAAGTATGATGTTAGCTGTGGGCTTTTCATATAGCCCCTTTAACAAGTCGAAGAAATTCCCTTCTATTCCTATCCTTTGAAGTGTTTTCATCAAGAAAGGATGGTGAATTTTGTCAAATTCCTTTTCTGCATCAATTAAGATCATATGGTTTTTTCACTTTGATTTATTGATGCAGTGTGTTAGATTAATTGATTTTCTTCTATTGAGCCAGTCTTACAAACCTGGAATAAATCTCACTTGGTCATAGTGTATAATTCTTTAAGTGTGCTGCTGGATTCAATTTGCAAGTATTTTGTTGATAATTTTTGCATCTATATTCTTTAAAGGGATTGGTCTGTAATTTTCTTTTCTTGTAGTATCTTTGTCTGGCTTTGGTGTTAGGGTGATGTTTGCTTCATAGAATGAGTTAGGGAGCTTTCCATCTTCACATTTTTTTAAGAGATTGAGCAGGATTCATACTAATTCTTTCTTGAATGCTTGGAATTCACATGTGAAACCAATCTGATCCTGGACTTTCATTTTTGGGGAGTTTTTTGATGACTGATTCAATCTCTTTACTTGTGATTGGTTTGTTGAGGTCATCTATTTTTTTCTTGAGTAAATGTTGGTTGTTCATACTTTTATTAGTTTATAAGCTGCTGGAAAGCAGTATACCAGAAATAGAATGCCTCTTTTTTTTTGCGTGGGCAGGCCCCAGGAGTCAAACCCGGGTCTCTGGCATGGCAGGCTAGAACTCTGCCACTGAGCCACTATCACCTGCCAAGGAATGGCTTTTAAAAAGGGAACTTAATAAGTTACAAGTTATAGTTCTAAGCATATGAAAATGTTCAAACTAAGACATCCAAGGAAATATACCTTAATTTAAGGAAGGCCAATCGGTCTGGAACAGCTCTGTCAGCTGGGTAGTCATGTGGCTGGTGTCTGCTTGTCCCTTGTTCCTGGGCCCTATTACTTTCAGTCTCTGTACCTGTGGGAGTTTCCTCCTTTGCTTCTCTGGGGCTGGCTTTCATCTCTTGGCTTCCCTTGGCTCTGTCCAGGTTCTGCCTTGCTTAACATGTCATAGAGACATCTCATGGGCTCCAAGCATCTCCAAACTTCCACCTAATCAAAAGGTCACACCCACAGTTGGGGGTGTCATCTCCATGGAGATTAGCTAATCAGAAGTTTTGAACCTATAGTGTTGAATTAGGATTAAAAGAAACGACTGCACCCACAAGATTGGATCAGGATTAAAATCTGGCTTTTCTGGGGTATATAATAGATTAAAACTGGCCCAGAAGTTAAAACAAAACATTTTATTTTTCATATTATTAATCGATCTAAAAGATCGCTGTTTGTTTAAATAATAATAGTAACTATGTATTGAGTGATTTGAATAAGTGAGACAAATGATAGCAACGTACATAATACTTTCAAACCAGCACAATATGTTTCTAGGAAGTTGCCCATTTCATCTACGTTATCTAATTTACTAGTATGTAGTTGCTCATAGCATCCTCTCACTATCTCCTTTTTTTCTGCATGTTCAGTACTTACGTCCTCTCTCCTATTTCTGATTTTATTTATTTGCATCCTCTCTCTTTTTTTGATCAGCCTAGCTAATGCTCCATAGATTTTTATTGACTTTTTCAAAGAACCAACTTCTGGTTTTGTTGATTCTCTGTATTTTTTTCATGTTCTCAATTTCTTTTATTTCTGCTCTAATCATCATTGTTTCTTTCCTTCTCTTTGCTTTAGGGTTAGTTTGCTGCTCTTTCTCTAGTTCCTCCAGATGAACAGTTAATTCCTTGATTTTTACTCTTCTTTTTTAATAGAGGCATTTAAGGCAATACATTTCCCTCTCAGCACTGCCTTTACTGTATCCGTTAATTTTGATATATTGTGTTTTCATTTTCATTTGCCTTGAGAAATCTACTCATTTCTCTTGTAATTTCTTCCTTGACACACTGGTTGTTTAAGAGTGTGTTGTTTATATGTGATGATATTGTGAGCCATTGATTGTAACCATGTCAAGAATGTTTGTATGTTTGTTTGTTGTTTACAATTAAAATATTTTTTTAAAGTGTGTTGTTTAGCCTCCATATATTTGTGAATTTTTCAGTCTTCCGCCTGTTATTGATTTCCATCTTCATTCCATTATGATCTGAGAAAATGTTTTGCATAATTTCAATCTTTTTACATTTATTGAGACTTGCTTTGTGACCCAATATGTGGCCTATCCTGGAGAATGATCCATGAGCACTTGAGAAAAATGTGTATCATGCTGTTGCGGAGTGTAATGTTCTGTAAATGTCTGTTAAGTCTAGTTTATTTATCACATTTTTCAAAATCTCTGTTTCCTTATTTATGTTTTGTCCAGATATTCTATCCATTAATGAGAGTAACGTATTGAAGTCTCCAACTATTATGGTAGAGGCGTCTACCTCTAAATGTTGTTAGTGTGTGCCTCATGTATTTCGGGGCACTTTGGCTCAGTGAAAAAATATTTATGATTGTTTTGTCTTCTTGATTAATTGTTCTTTTTATTAATGCATAGTGTCCTTCTTTGTCTCTTTTAATTGTGTCACATTTAATTTGTTGGATTTTAGAATATCTACTGCTGCTCTTTTCTGGTTGTTGTTTGCATGAAATATCTTTTTCCAACCTTTCACTTTCAATCTGTTTTTATCCTTGGATCTAAATTGAGTCTTTTGTACACAGCATATAGATAGGTCCTGTTTTTTAATCCATTCTGCCAGTCTATGTCTTTTGATTTGGGAGTTTAATCAATTAACATTTAATGCTATTACTGTAAAGGCAGTACTTTCTTCTACCATTTTGTCTTCTGGATTTTATACGATATATCTTTTTTTTTCTTCTTTTTACCCTTACTGATAGTCTTTATTTCTACACTCTTCTCTAGATCTCTCTCTTTCCTGTCTTTTCCTACTTGCCTGTCATGCTTCCCCTAGTATTTCTTGTAGAGCTGGTCTCTTATTCACAAACTCTCTCAGTGACTGCTTGTCTGAAAATATTTCAAACTCTCCCTCATTTTTGAAGGACAGTTTTTCCAGATATGGAATTCTTGGTTGGCAGTTTTTCTCTTTCAGTATCTTAAATATATCATACCACTGCCTTCTTGCTTCCATGGTTTCTGCTGAAAAATCACATGTAGTCTTATGGAGCTTCACTTTTCTCTTGCTGCTTTCAGAATTTTTCTCTTTGTCTTTGACATCTGATAACCTGATTTGTAAATATTTTGGAGTCAGTTTATGCAGATCTACCCTGTTTGTAGCATGCTGCACTTCTTGGATCTATAATTGCATGTCTTTCATTCAAGATGGGAAATTTTCTGTGATAATTTTCTCCACTGTTCTCTCTCTTTCTTTCCCCTTCCCATCTCCTGCTGGGACACTCATAACACACATATTCATAAATGTCATTTTGTCGTTTAGTCCTGCCATTTGTTTTTTCAAGCTTTTGAGGTCTTCTTTATGGTCACCCAGTCTCTTTATATTCTTAATCTCTTTTGCCATCTTGTCCCTCAACTTGTTGATTTGATTTTTTACTTGATTTAACATACTTGACTGAACACTAATTAGTTGCTTCAACTCCTGAATCTCATTTGAAGTGTTAGTTTGCTCCTTTGACTGGGCCATATCTTTGTTTTTCCTACTATGACCCATAATTTTTTGTTGGTATCGCAGCATATGATTTCCTTGATTAATTTATTCTGGATGTCGTTTTTACTCTTTCACATAAAGTTTTCTTGTTGGTTGGATTTATTCTCGTTCTGTTTTTCAGCGTTCATTTCAACTTTATATCTCTAGCATAGCTTCTATTTAACTGTTCAGAATTTTTCAGCTCTTATTTTTCTGATTCTCACCCTGCCTATATGAAACCTTTTTTTTTTTTAATTTGCATATGGGCAGGAGGCACCAGGGATCGAACTCCAGACCTCCAGCCCAGCAGGTCAGAGCTCTGCCTGCTGAGCCACGGCAGCCGCCCTGAAACCTTTTTTTTTGAGGACGATCTCCCAAGATATGGTACTTGTCTGACTATATTTTTTAGAAATTATATGCATTTATTTGGCTTTCACATTAATGATGAACTTTCCAGAGAAATAAGTCATGTTTTGTTGGTCATCGTTGATATCCTTACTGCCTGGGAAGACTGTTGAATATGATAGGTACTACTTTTATATTTTATTGAAACAATGGTGGAGATTGCATTCAGATAATGTATTCATTCAATGGATAAATTCATTCAAAACCAAAAAAGACTTGATGCTTAATACACTATCGTTTCTTTTTAGTTTCCCCAGTACCCAGCCTGGTATTAATTGCCTGGTCCAATTAATTTTTCTTGAATTAGCAGGAGTATTATTTGCATCAAGCAGTGTGCATTTAGAGTGCAGATAAATTATATACACAAATAATTATCAGACAATCAATTCTGATAGTTGCTCTAAAAATGCATGTTTCTGTAAGATGGAGAAGAAAGATGAGACAAGTCTCCAAACTAACGCTTAGTGGAATAAAAGCATGTGCACAAATTGCAGCTTGAAATAAAAATCATGGCCTCCATGTGCAGTTGCATAGTTTGTGCACTGCCAAAAAAGGACCTGGAGGAGTTAATTAGGGGTTTAAATTGTAACCTCACTTCCCTAACTAAGCAATGCATCCTGGTCTAGAGCTATGTCTTCCTAGAAGAAAAAGCATCCAGCGTCAGCAGACTTTCATCAACCAGAGAGGAAACCAAACCTTACAGGCCCAGAATGGAATAAATATTTTAAGAAAAGCACAAAGACAAGATAATAATTGTTTCTCTTTAGAAAGATCATACGTTTTCCCAGACTAACTTGGAGGAATATGCTTGGGTTAAAATAAAACTATACTGAAATACAATCATAAAATGGAACTAATTGTGCCTCATCATCAGAAACGTTCTCCTGCATTTGAGTAGTAGAGGCAGCTTGTTGCTTGGCCTTTCTCTGTAACGTACGATGGAAGAAAATCACTTGAGATTATTAATGACTCTTTTGTATTGAAAAGTAAATGAATTGTTCTGCACTTCAAATTGAGAGAGTTTATTTCTATAAAGCTAATGTGAAGTTCATCAACTTTGAAAGCAAATAGGATCAAATTCCTTTTAAGTTTCCAGTTTATCACTTGATTTCAGTTCATTACAATAAAAAATCCATATTAGGAATTTTGCTGGTTTTCACATTAAAAGTGAAGTGACAATTTAATTAGGTATAGATATGTCAATATCAGTCAGAGGCCTGATCATTGATCAGTTTATGAATCCTAAAACAGAACTAAAAAATAAAGAGAGTGAAGTGTCCTAGCTATTGGCTCAGGGGCAAGGTTTATACTTTGCCATGTGCATCCCCCAGACCATAGTTGGATCAGTAAGTTCAACCAAACTTGGTAATTTTCATTCCCATTAACAAATAAAATAGAATAAGAAACCACATTTAATAATAGGGATTTTAGAAATAGATATAAGTATCTAATTACTAGAAAAATTAATCTGTAAATTGAAATGAGTGAATGTGATGACTTTTCTCCTCCCAAACAGCTATAAGATTCAGTCAGTCTGTGTGTTGATTTTTGGGTATCTTTTGAATGTCAAACTCAAGGTAGATCAGTAGAGTTTAAAGTGAAATGATACGTAGAGCTTTTCCTTTTAACGAAGTAATCCATTGGCTTCTAAAATATTGGAGTATTTAAAAGAGCATTTAATTGATGTATATGCCAAGGTCCATTAAGTGCCTTATAAACTACTTGAAGAAGGCAGAGGTTTTTTCAGTTGACTAAAATAATCAAAATATGATTGATTGTGGAAAAATTCTGTCAGATACACAATTGAAGGAAAATATAAGCATTTTCTGAAACATGAAAAGATAAAAGGTAGCTGATAGGCCATTGTCATACTTAAATGTGAAACAAACCAGTTACGGAAAATAAAGTACAGCACGATAGAAACTTGTTTTACCCAACACCCACCCCACCCATCCCCTTTTATTTGTTATACCATTTTTTAAAAACAGTTCCTGGCTTCACTAACATAGACTTCTATAAATAAAACTTGTGTTTGCCTGACAAGTTAAGACATCTTAAATCCCAGTGAGGCAAGGACACAAATGGACATTTACAAACCAATGTTTATAGCAGCATTATTAACAATTACCAAGAGATGGAAACAGCCAAAATGTCCATCAACAGACAGTTGACTAAACAAACTGTGACATTTACATACGATGGAATATTATGCAGCTGTAAGACAGAATAAAGTTATGAAGTATGTAACAACATGAATGGACCTTAAGGACATTATGCTGAGTGTGATTAGCCAGAAACAAAAGGACAAATACTGTATGGTCTCACTGATATGAACTGACATTAGTGAATAAACTTGGAATATTTCCTTGGTAACAGAGACCATCAGGAG